>SSHR01000621.1:0-44367 GCA_006518225.1 Fusarium neocosmosporiellum | reverse complement strand
GTGTCGGGGCTGGGGCAGAAGACGGCGCAGGGGAGCTGGCGAGGTCGGTGGTATCGATGTCCTTGAAGATCTCCTTGGCCTTCTTGTTCTTCTTCTTCTTGGACTTGGGGGTTTTCATCTTGAGTATCCCAGGAGGTTAGGTATATGATCAAGACGCCAAAATAGTGCGAGTTTGCGTCAAGGGCGAGGTCAAGAGATGAGTGAATCCAATGAGTTTGGGAGGAAGAGAACTTTTTCGATGGAAGAAGAAAGACATTCGAATGTTGTGCTCGTGCCGAGGCGCGTTTGCTCTCCAGTGCGAGGCAGCTACAAGAGACCTGACCGTGATTCACTGCCGTCAAAGCCCTGCTTGTGAGGCGACTTTGCTATGTACCCACCTTACCAGCGTAGAGCCTCGGTGATTTCATGGAATTCTTATTAAAGGACTAATAATTCTACTGGATCTTCATTCTGAGGCAAAACAAAGTCCCTTTCAGTCCGGTGGTGAGTTATACGTCAAATCGCCGAGTTGGTATACATGTCAGGTACAAGCCCCCAAAATGACACTCGGCCGTACTTCCTAACCACGAAGGAAATCAATTATTATAAATAATTACGGAGCTTTTTAATTCCTTCTAGTTGCATCTAGAATTCCGCTTTAGCCGCTAGAGGTAGGTAGGTGTTTGGTATGATCAATGGTCGATTCCCCAGTGTCTGTTGCGACGCCATATTGCACTTCTTCCATCACCCAAGCACAACAAAACGTCATCCTCTACCATTAATCAATCATCCTCGATGGTTCTTTGTGCACTGCTACTGTTTGAAAAGCTAGACTGGTGGTTGTAAAGTGCCTGCCTATCCCAGAGTCTGTCCGTGGTGCTAGAGATCATCATCACGACCACTCACTCAATAGCGACCTAGAAGGTATACCATCAGGTAGAGAAACTATGAGCTTTTTAATTTTCCTTACAAGCCGTAAGAATAGAGTATCAAACATCCCTTCGTCCCAGTCATCGAGTTTTCTTATCATAACACACCATGCCAATCATAAATACGCCAGAATCAATATAAACTCCCGAACACCCCTGAGCCCCTATCACCACGGAATCAGTCCCCCATCACCCTCAATCACCTGCCTCAGACGCTGCGGCATGAAATCCACCCACATGTTGACCCTCTCCATCTCAAACGATGCCCAGGCGTCACGCACCATCTTCTGCAGCGTCTCGTCCTCCCAGTCCTTGGGCGCCTCAAGCGTCCACTGTTTGCGTGCCGGCCAGAGCGAGTCCAGTGGGTTCAGATCCGGGCTGTCGCCGCAGCTAAAGTAGTATCGCAGGCCGTGCTCGTCCTTCCACTGTTGCACCGGGTTGACCTTGCTTGCAGCGCCGTGTGCGAATGCCTCGCTGTCCTCCTCGAGGATGAAGCTCTGCGAACCTGTGTTGGCGAGCCACGGCTTGATTGTCTTTTCGAGGATGTGGTCCTTGTACTCCGCCATGGTCATGACACCGGTGCAGTTGGGGTTGGTGGATTCTTCGTAAAAGACTGGTTCGCTCTTGAAGCCGTATCCTACCGCGACCCATACGTGAGCCTTTCTCAGATCGCGCGGCCATTCAGCCTCAGGCGTCTCTGAGCACGGAGCGCAAAATCTCTCACCAGGTCGTGGAATCAGGCGCATCTTGCCGTCGAGGCCAAAGCCAAAGTGAAGTTCGAGGCTGAAGCGGACGGCTCTCCAGTCCTGGGACTGAGGATACGCCTCGAGCATCCGTCTGGCGTACTCCACCCTCTTCTCCCTGGCCTTCTTGTGCACCCAGGTCCTAGAGCATGCCAAGCATCTCCGGTATCCAAGCGTGCCCATGGTCCGGTGCAGGGTCCTCGGGTTCACGTCGACCTCGACACCGGCCTCCTTGGCCAGGCCGTGCCAGTTCAGGTTGACGTTGACGTAGCGCTCATCCCACAGGATCTTCTCCATCTTCTGCTGGTCCTCCTCGGAGATCTTGAGGGGCCTCCCGCGGGTCTCCTCCCATTCGGGGTCATTGCGCTTAGAGGCAGGGATGTTGAGGGCGGCGTAGCCCTGGGAGCGCGACAGGTCAAAGTGGCGGAAGATGGCAGACTTGTTGACGGGCAGGCCCTGGGACTCGAGGTACGAGATGGTTCCCCTCACCATGGCCTTTTTGGGGGTGTCTCCATGTTTGTATCCGGACGGCATCTTGAGTGCGGGCGAGGCTGGGGCACCAGCTAATAGTGGGCGGGTTGGGCCTCGTATAAGTGAGGTGGAGAGAATTGTTGGGCGGCGGTGTTTGGATGTTTTTGTCTGCTCCCTCAGAACTGGTGGTCAGCGGTGAGGGGTCAGAAGTTGGTGGTGATCACGTGACGAGGCTGGACCAACATGGCCGGAGCGTGAAACGGAGGAAAAGAGGTTGTCCTGGTGGTTTCACAGCGTCATGCTAATGCATGCTGTAACGCCATGGCTTGACGTCTTAGATTGACACCAATTGATACGACACAAAGGGCCGAGGCATTCGCTGATGGCTGACGCCAATTGCGTCAATTGTAGTGTTAAGGTTACGGAGCTGACCTTACCACGGCACTAATGATTGACTTAATCTGGCGAGGACAAAAGGATAGGTCCCTGCCAGATACGACTTAAAGTAGGATAATTGCCTTGTCCGAGGCCTTTCCCCTTGCCATCCATTATAAGATAATATATACCCAATGAGAGGTAACAAAGATCCATTTCGTCATGCTTTCCAATGAGTGTGTGTCATGCACCTGAATCAGCACACCCGATATCCACGACCTTATCAAACATGGCCTACAAAGCAAACTCATGTCATGATGCTAATTACCTCCAGAAGTCGAAAATATCTACAAGCCGTCACTCCGGACCAACAGTTTCCAACACTTTTAAACCTCGGCTCATGAAGCAAGATGCTATCATGGATCAATTGCTCCCAGTGCTCTGCGTCTACCCTGCACTCAGCTTTGACGTCGGCCTGGATTCCAGACGATTCAGTCCGACTTCGGACAACAGCAATCTTCACCAACTCCTCAAACAACAAACCTAAACTTTGTTGAATCTGTAGGTCGTTTGCTTGTGCTTATCTGGCACCCGACTCTCTATTATTGCGGAGTTGCCAGCTCATACACATGGATCTTATACCTCCCAAGCATCACATCATTCTCGAAACAGCCGTTGATCATCAAAATCATATGATTCAGAACATCGTCTATCCAATTCATGGACGACGGCAATTACGAAGATAAAAACCGCTCTATAAGCCTCCACAGGCTGTTGTCATCCCCAGACATTCACAAAAATGTCCTCCGCAATGTTCGCTCCACCCCATATGTCCAAAATGCCACCCGTGTAGAAAACGCCGTGAAATGGAGCCGCATATGTCACCATCTATTCCAAAATGTACATGTTGAGACGTGAGTCTCAGCCATCTTTGTCCTTGTCCCCATCAATAAATCTTTAGACTTTGCCGGCCTCGCGGACCGAGATCATGAACTTGTCCTCGGCGCCGACCTCACCAGCAAGCCTTGCTGATGACACCTTGGCGTTCCTTTCGGATAGGATTGCCTTGATCTCGTCGGCCGTCTTTGCGCCGAGAAGAGTCATCTCTCTGCTGAGTAACAAAGCCACGGCGGCCCGGATGAGGAGCGCGTCGCCTTCAAAGACATATACATCCCATAATCGCGCCGCTTCGTCAATGGCGAGATGTCCCGTAAACATTCCAGTCAAGATTGACGATAGAGACTCCTCTAGCTTGACGTCTTGGACCTTCTTGGTGAGGTGCTCGTGCAGAGGGGCCGACTTCAGAGACAGCGTCTGGAGCACAAGGTTGAACGCTGAGGCTTGTGCGCCAAGGTCACAGGCGTAGAATGAGAGAGGTAGTGGGCGGTTGAGGACATTGGCGAGTGCGACGAATGCAGACCCAGCGTCGGGGAGGTTCAGGAGGAGCAGCGCGGCGATTGTCTGACGGACTTGGTTAGCATCTCAGGTGGCACACAGTGGCTTGTCATACTCACATTACAACCCCGGACGTAGCCAATGTCACTCCTGTACATGGCATACGCGCTCAGTACGTCGACAAGACTCTGGTGCAGAGGCCCCTCCACCTCGAAGATGCGGAGGTCCTCCCACGTCTTGTTGGCTGCGTCCTTTCGAATCTCTTGAAACCACTTTGCTCTCTTCACATCCTCGGCATCGCCCTTGTCGTCTTGGACTCTGGCTTCCACCTCTTGGGCTCTTGCAAGAGCTGCCTGGAAAGAGGCTTCTGACAGACCCAGCTCGTTGCCGATCGCTCGCGTCCAGACGGCTCCTCTGCTGCGAGGTGCAATACCCTTCCACCAGAGTTCTCTCGTCCTGCGTTCTCGAATAGCATCGTTCCATCGTGGTATGACATCCTTCTCCCAGATGTGCATTAGGTTGTCGGCGGCGCTGTCTCGTCCTTCGATCTTGGCTCTGCGGGAGGCTTCACGCCGCTCATCAGCCTTGGCGCTCGCTGCCATCATTTTCTGATACTCCTTGAGATGTCGGCGCTCCTCTGCTGGATCCTTGGGCGGCAGCCAAGAGGGACGTGTTCGGCTGAGAACAGCTTCCTTCTCCTTGGAGATGGGTAGAGGGTCAATCATGATGTTGGACTTGCGGAGAGGCGGCAGCTCGGGCGTGGATTTTATACGCTGCTTCTTCTCATATGAGGTATCGACAGATCTTCGAGACGAGTTCCATGTGTTGGGGCGCTGACCTGCAGGACGTTTTGCCTGCTGTTCCTCCATCTCCCCGGCGTGTTCCTCGAGCTTTTCCGTCAGAGTCTTGGCCTCGGCATTCAAGTCTGCGAGCGCTGCGTTCCAGCTGTGTGCCCGAGCTTTAACTGGGCTGCGAGGAGCTCCGTCGGTCTTCCAGGTCGGCGATCGAAGCGACCCTTGCGCTTGAGCAACAGCAGGCGTTCCATTGCCAATGCTTCGAACGCGTTCCTTGGGGGCTCGGTCGGGAGAGGGCGATACTGAAGAGGGGCGACTGGGCGTGCGCTCCTGAGGTGGACGAGGAGAGAGAGGCACGTTGTCGAGGACTAGGCCATCAGGAATATCATCGCCATCGTCTTCGTCGCATTCTCGCTCGAGATCGGTAAACGACTTGCGCTCGCGGCCGGTCTGCCAGCTTCCCCGGCGGGGCTTGGGGGGGAGACTCGGATCTCTCGGGTTGAGGGAATACCCGGGGCTGG
Organism: Fusarium neocosmosporiellum; assembly: GCA_006518225.1. NCBI lineage: Eukaryota > Fungi > Ascomycota > Sordariomycetes > Hypocreales > Nectriaceae > Fusarium > Fusarium neocosmosporiellum. The sequence goes on along the minus strand of SSHR01000621.1, from coordinate 39,160 downwards.
GACTTCGGTGTCGTCGAGGAAAGGGGAGAGAGGCAGAAGATGGGCTAGTCAACTGCTTGGAGCGCGTGGCCGAGGGGGGCTCTGTCAATGAGCTCAGGTTGGTGCTGCGCGGGTTGGTAGTGTAAACATTGGTCTGGAGACTCGGAAATGGCGGTCGAGCTTTGGAAGCGGTTCTTCCAGCTGCAAGAGTTCGACTTGAGGGAGCTTTGGGGTGGCTGGGACGGATGTCGACCTGGGATGGGCTCTTGAGGGTTACGGTGTCGTCATCAAGTCCAATCTCCTCGAAATGACCAACGTCGGCCAAAACACTGCCATCGTCGCTGCTGAAGGACTGGAAAGACGACGATTTGGAGCTCTTGGAGGCCGTCATCCCTGGCGGAGAGTCGGGGCTGGGGAGAACACTGCCGATATCGAGGGTGCGGATCATTGTCGCATCGCAGGGGGCAAGCAAGAGTTTGTATGGACGAGAAGACTCTCCTTGCCTGCGCTGCGAACCGGTGGGCGATCTAAACTCGGATGGTGTCTCGTCTGTTGATCGGCCGTCTATGACGCTCGGGGTCTCGTCTCGACTTGCGTTTCGTGAATGCGGTTGACGTCGTTTGGCTCCCTCTGTCGGGCGGCCTCGCCTCTGTTTTTGTTCGGATGGACCGAGCTGGGCTATGCTTGGCTCGAGCTGCGTCGGTGTTGCTATGCTGAGTATGGGGCTGAAGGAGTGGTTTCAAGATTGCCAGGGTTCGAGTCCACACCCAAACAACCGGGCCAGGAGAGCCTATACTAGGCAGGTCTGGAGCGAAAAAGGGAGATGAGGAAGCGAGGGTTCGAAGCGAAAGGGGGCGGGCCCAAGATTGAAGGCTGTTATGCCGGGAAGAGCGGTATAACTCAATCGATCAACGATGGACTGGGGTCGACGAGCTCAGAAGGGCACTCCCATAGCGACCGATGGGGAGGCACGGGAGATGGGTTTTCGCAACCCCAGAGGGCGTTTAGCGGTCGCGGCCGGGATAAGGAGATATTAAATTAGGCGCCGGGCGAAGGTTTCGTGTCCAAAATAGAGGGAGATTAAACAAGAAAATAGAGGGATTTGGGGGTTAGTGGTGAAGAAAGAAGCGAGAGTTGGTGTCAGCAATAAGCAGAAGGATGACCAAGAAAAGAGAAGAAACGAGCGAGATTAAGGAAAAACCGCGAAAGCAACAAGAAAGAGGCAGGTTTAAACCGGGAAGTGGATGACGATCGCAAAGGAGACCTTGAGCGCAGCGGGAGACGACGCCAACGCAAAGGAGGTGATTGATCCAATGCCCACCCGCAGCATGCGGCAGAAAAAAGGATCAGAGGCGTGTATCTTCACATACAAAAATAGATGCGGAGTGACTTGTCTTTGATGGCATGACTTTTGGCGCTACTGTTAGTGTGTCTTGTCCCCGCCTATTGGGTGACGAGCCTTGATGTTTAATTATTTCTTGCGGCAAAGTCAATGGCGATTAAGAAGAGAGCTGGCAGATGATGCCTTGGACAATGTGACATGTTCCTTTACCTGTACTGATAAAGTCCTGTCAACATTGATGCTCTTCTCCCCATGCAAAAGTTCCCCCAGGTACAATCTCCGCTAGCAGCAGCACGAGTTCTGTGCCGTGTGGCATCCTTGGCTGTGGTGTGGCATGACCTTATCGGGGCCAAGCCATGCCAGGGGAAGCAGGAGGGTCACACAGTCCTGCTTCGAGATTTACTGTGTAAGCCTACGCCGGCGATAGGGCTTGTACAGTGTCAACACCATCCCCTTCCCCCCTGTCGCTCGTAATCTCGGCCGCATATGCGCGGCTAATAACCAACCTCAGCCAATCACGCCTCACGTTGTCCATTGTCCATCTTGATCGAGTCTTTGATGATGGAAACTTGGCATTGTAAACAAGCAATCTCGGCGGTCCATTTCATTGAGAGCCCTACGAGCCTCCCTCTGGCCTTTGCGTCTATGGACTTGAACTAACAACATTGGTCCTTGAGCCTCTGTCTCATATAAGGACCTTGCTTCCCTTGGCCAGCAAGGGTGTACTTGGCCAGCAAGTATCATCCCTTCCAAAACATCTTCCATAGTGACTTGACTTCATCCATCCATTGCTCACTAGGTACATATGGATCCATATCCCCGTGCCTCCAATACTTGTTCACTTCTTGCGATATCCGCAGCTCGTCCCACCCCCAGTTCGCATCCTCTGCTTCTTCTCGTCAGCTTTCATCTTGGCGACGAGAGCCTCCATGTCAATGGACTCATCCGACTTGCTCTCCTCGTCCGTCTCGCCGGCTCCCCAGAGGAGTATCGCCTCAAGTCCTTGAGGCTGCTTCTTCTTCTCTGCCTTGCGCGCCTTCCTCTTTCTGCGCTTCTCGTTCTGCAAAGCCTCCTCGACAACGTCCTCGAGGGCCTTCTTCTTGGCAGTGAAGAGCGGCACGGGCGAACCGGCGATCTTGGAGTACTTCATCGTGAGGTTGTACCAAAAGTTGGCGTATTGTTGGTCAGTTTTGATGCCCCGTTCCTCAAGTTCCGCGGCCAAGGCTCGTGAAGTGCGCTCCGTCTGAGGTAGAGGCATGCCCCAGTCGACCTCCCAGTTGTACTTGAGGTTGGAGCTGTCCGTCTTGTTGTAGGTGAACCCTTTGCCTGCGGCCATCTTCTTCTCAAAGCGTGCGACCGTGGGCTTGATTGCGTGCTCCGAAACACCGTCTCGGATGATCGCTGGCTTGATCTCTCGGGGTGGCTTGACCAAGCTGCTGTGGGTGATTGGCTGCAGCTGCCTTTTCTCAGGTGCCTTCTTCTGATTTTTCTCGGGTGTCTTCTGCTCATCCCCGGATGCTTCCACGTTCGATGTCTCGTGGTGGGTGACAGCTTGAGTAGGCTGTTGCACTGTAGCGGTGGGTCGCTTGGCTGGGGGCCTTGAAGGAGTCTCTTGGCTCGAGGTTGAATCGTCGCTGCCACGTTCCAGGCTGGCTGGTGGGATCGGGACCAACGGGGTCAACTGCTTCTCTGGATTCAGTGTCAGCGTAAATTGCTTTCTGTGGATTCTGTGTCATTCACTCTGCAGCCTCCATCCTCGAGGTCGCTTTGGGGCGGGGGTCTTGGCTCGCTTGGTGATGTTTGGTCGAGGAGGGAGCCAGCTTCTGGTTCGAAGGAAAGTCGCCAAAGGTACTTGTTTCTTGATAACGCTGGCAACCGCTGCAAGCTTCGACGCAGGGGACTTTCGGTGCCGGGTTAGTCTCGCTCTAGGCTCATTCTATGAAACCTTGTGTGTAGAGGGCCGAAGAGCCTTGGCTTGCTTCTTGCTGCCCTGGACGCGCTCAGTTGGGGACGAACTGGCACGTCTGGATCGTGAAGGGGGCGAAACGTTGGGGGAAGAGGAATACTCGGTGTCGTCGCCACTCGCGCGCGCCAGAGACGTCTTGGGTCTCTTGAGAATGCTCTTGAGGCCGATGAGAGAGTCTCGGTGATGAGGCTGGAAAGACCCAGAAGTGTTGGGTTCGTTGCTCTCGGAGAGCTTGTCGCCACTGTACACGGGTTGAAGCTTGTAGGATGCCGCAAGTCGCTCGCTGAAGCTGGAGACTGAGGTGTTTAGCGTCTCATCGTTGAAATCTCCAGTGTCGGACTCGTCTTCGGCTTCAGTGTCGGGCTCCCTCTTGACCGGCTTCGGGGAGTCTTCCTCTGTAGGCGGAAGTTGGTACGAGACAGGTGGAGATGACATGAACAGCTCGGAAGAATCAGAGTCGGCGGCGCCCTCCATCTTGATTAAGGTAGGGTTATCCTCATCATCATGATCATCACCAGCCTCATCATCATGCTGCTCATCATCGTCATCATACCCATCGTCAGAGCCTTCGGTACCGGAATCGATTTCCTTCTTGATCGGGCGAGAGTCCTCTTGAGGCTCAACTTTGGTTCGCACTAACTCATGATGGGGATGCTCGGGGGCGGTAGAGAATGGCTCGTTGTCATCCGAGCTTGGCGAGGCTTTCTTCTCCTTCTTCATTGCCTCCAGCTGACTATCAAGGAAGTCTATCAGTTTGCCCGTGATGTCATCCGACTCAGGATCTGACTGGGGCTGAGACTGCGGCTGGGATTTCTCCTCAAGAGATAGGGCAAGCTCCGTCGCGGTGCTATGGTTAGTCGCGCTTTGTTCAGGCTGTGTGACCTGAGCTGTAGAGTGCGAGGCCTCGACGGCGGACGAGTCGGAGTCAGATGTGACCAAGTGGGAGAGATCAATGACGATGCTCTGGGCAACTCGGTTGGGGATGGGAGTGGGTGTGGCAGCTGGTTGCTCCATCGCAGGACGGTTGTCGGCTGGCTTCAGCGGAAGGGTGCGTCTCTTTCTCGGGGTCGCGATCGTTCTTGGGACCCGGGGCTTAGCATCGGTTGGGCGCTCATCATCAGCATCGCTGTCGGTAGAAGTGAGCATGGTCAAGGACAGTCGGTTGGGAGATGGCTTGATGTGGACAATCTCGCACTCAGAGTCCTCCTGGCCGCTTTGGCTCTTCTCTTCGCTGGCAAGAGCCGAAGCGCTGCCGGCGCGGTCGATGCGTCTTCTCTTAATGGGCTGAGGCTGTGTCTGTTGGCGTCGCTTTGGCGAAGGAAGAACCTTTTCAATGAAGCAGTCGGAGTTGTTGTTGTCCGACTGAAGGAGAAACTTGGCTTTGACGGCAGGTTTAGCCTTTGAGGACACCGAGCTGCTTCGGTTTGGAGCTGCGGAGCTCGAGGAGGGCTGATCCGGAGCACGAGAGGGGCCAGAGGAGGTCTGGTGAGTCGGTTTCTTGTTGGCAGAAGCAGAAGTCTCAGGAGGGGCCTGCTTGGTCTTTGCCTTCTTGCGGGGCTGAACTCGCTGGTCCGCCGCAGGGAGTTTACGCTTGCGATTGGGAGAAGGTTGGACATGCTGAATCTCGCAGAACTCGGACTCAGAACTTTCAGAATCGGATGAAATGCCGAAAGGGGTGTTGGGGGAGCCAGCCTGAGCCAACTGGGTTACTCGGGAAGGGGTGAGCTGGGCTGCAGTGCTCAATGTTTGTTCTGCGCAAAGTGTCAGTCGAAAGCTATTCTTTGCGCAATCTGAGCTGTGAGGGATACTTACCAGAAGGGTTGGGCTGCGATACATGCGCGCCAATACGCGAGGGCGTTGCTGGTTGCGGGTTACGGGTGGTCGACCGCTGGCCCGAAGACCCCTTGGTTGGCGAGGAAGAAAACATGTCGGTTATCTTGCGCGGCCCCATCGTCGCAATATCTTCACTTTCGCTCGAGAGCGATGAAGAGATGCGGTTCGAAGGGGTATCGGAGACACTGAGGCTGATGCCTTGCGCAACGGTAGTGAGTATACAGACGAGGTTCTTGAAGATGTGGGGTGAAGAAGGATGGTCAGAATGTCGGAAGGGACGCAGATACGAGGCAGTCAAAGCCGCAGCTTATCTCGAGAGTAATGGCTAGATAAACCTCGTTGCAGGAATGCCACGAAGAAGTGATGATGTTGAAGATGAAAGGGGAGGTGACTGAATGCGCGGGGGACTGAAGTGAATGCGCAGGCAGGAAAAGACCTCGAGCTAAACAACAAGTGAATGAACGAAAGCAAGCAAGAACAATAAGATATTCACTTTTGGACAGAGAGCAAATTGGTCGATAAATCCCCCAATTGGGAATACCAAGGTGAGAAGAAAGTGAGGTCGGTGGAGATATATTGACCATTAGGGGCTGCCAGCTGTTGACACTGGCACATCAGAATAATACTCCCAAACGGGAACAAAGGCGTCATACCATTGTTCAAAGCATTGTTTGACAGTCACTCCAGATTAAACAGATAGAGGCAGAGACCATTCAAGGCAAGGCTCATCATAGGGCAAGGCGCTCTCTCACGATGGTCCTTTTTTGTATTTCCATGCCGCCGCCGCATCTATGGTATCATTACAGATCATCATGGTCCATGCACATATGACTCGTCCTCACCAGCAACCCGAGCATGACCTTACATGCGTTCTCGTCGGCGAGGAGCTGCCCGGATGATGTCGTCAACTCGGAGGAGAAGCTGGGTGGGATTGTTAGCAGCGTATTCACAATATACAAACAGTGACCGTATCTTACCTCTGCAGCCTCGCTGGCCGAGGACACTACAGCCTTCTTCAGCTTGTAGCTCTCAATAACACCGAGATCTCGCATGTCAGCAATGCCGCCACCAGGGGTCATCAAGTCAAGACCGTAGGTGGTGAGACCATCGTAAAGGGCCTTGCGCAACCTCGCGACAAGGTCGCCAGAGTCGAGGCCAGCGTTGTCGGCCAGGATAGTAGGTAGTTGTCGCAGAGCCACGGCAAAGCTGGAGACAGCCAGTTGTCGCTTGCCCTCAACACGGGTAGCCGCGCCCTCCACAGCCTTGGCCATGAGCATCTCAGCACAACCACCACCCAGAGTAGTCCGGGGCTCCTTGACAGTTTGGGACAGGACAGCCAGGGCATCGTGCAGACTTCGCTCAGCCTCGTCGAGCAGCTGTTCTGTAGCACCCCGAAGCACGATCGTGCAGGCCTCACCTGCTGACACACCCGAGAACTTGATAAGAGTGTCCTCACCGATGATAACCTCCTCAATCACGTCGCAGTGACCAAGCTTGACCTGATCAGGGTGGTCGAATGTCGAGGCGATCTCACCGCCAGTCACCAGAGCCAGGCGCTCAATACCATCAAAGTCGGCGTGCTCAATCGACATGATGCCGGCGTCAGTGAAAAGCTGCTCGGGCCAATTGTAGATAAGTTGTCGGTTGATGAAGCAGTTAATGCCGTGTGCCTTGATCTTCTCCACCTTGGCCTTCATCTTCTCCTTCTCGGCCTTTTCCAGCTCGGCCAGCTTGCTCGTTGAGCCAACCTTGACGCGTGCGCCAAAGATCTTGACCTTGTCGGTATCCATGGAGGTGTTGGCCACCAGGATCTTGGCCTTCTCCAGCCGCTTGGGTTGGTTGACGCCGATCTTCTTGTCGAGGATGAAGCCCTCGTCGAGGTATGAGTCGCTAAGCTTGCCTCCGTTCTTCTTGATGATCTGAATGTGGTTGAGGTCGGTAGTCTTGAGTCGGAGGACGGCATCGACAGCCAACTGGGCGAACTGATCCCGGTCTTGGGCGAGGACCTTGGAGCTGAGGGTTGTTCGGGCGATCGCGAGCAGGTCATTTCGGAAAGCCTCGGGGCTCTTGCTGTGGTCGACTGCCGACTCCTCGAGCGCCTTGAGCGCCGCCTGGCTGGCTATCCGGTAACCCTCGATGATGGTCTGGGGGTGGATCTTCTTGTCAACCAGCTTCTCGGCCTCTCTCAGCAACTCGGCGGCAAGCACAGCAACCGAAGTGGTTCCGTCGCCTACTTCGTCATCCTGAACCTTTGAAATGTTGACCAGAACCTTTGCGGCGGCGTTATCGAGGGCGATCGACTTGAGGATGGTGGCACCGTCGTTGGTGACCATGATTTCGGCGGTGGAGCTAACATGGTGTCAAAAGGGGGTGTGCAAGCACAAGGTTGGCGCAACGTACGCTGACTGAAGGATCTTGTCCATGCCCTTGGGACCAAGAGTGCTCTTCACAAGATCGCCGACGGCGATGGCGCCGACAAAGGCAGCGAGACGCGCATTCTCGCCCTTTTCCTCGGTGGTGCCCTCCTCAAAAATCTGGGTTGGTTGGAAAGACTAGGAGGGGCATGTTAGCACATGGCACTCGTTCTCTTCTCGAAGCTCTTGAAGCTCTCAAGCGGACAAGGCGGATACGCACCATGACGGGCAGGCAGTCCGACTATACACACGGCGAAACCTGTCGGGAACGTAAAAGGGTTGTCGTCGTCGTCAACGTCGAATGCTTCAGCCTTGGGGTAGACGTTGCAGCCTTTTTTTTGATCTGGAGCTCCTAGCTAAGCATGGGCGGGCATGGAAACACCAAGCCCCTCCAACCAAGGGGCCACTCGAACCCCCACGTGACTTGCCCCGCGGTCGGAGTATCGTCGGCGGAGGAAGATCGCTTCTCCGACGGCGCACACTTTGTGGGAAGAAACGAACACCAAATTTATGCTGCACCAGGTTGGCACCCGCAACATCAAGACTCCGCACGTTCCCGAGCGACGCTCTCCGCGGTCAAACTTAAACCCTGCGTGTCTTTTTAAGGCCATATCTCGCGCGCGCAGATAGGTCTTGCTGCTTCCCTCGTGCTCGGCACTCGAACCCTCCAAAACCCTCGAAAAACATTCAGAAACGACTGAGAGCGGGGCATTTTTTTCTTGCACCCCTCCAACAACCCACCAAAAATCGCCCAGCATGGCGCCCTCCTTCGACCACCTCCGCGATGCCGATCTCGACGATGACGAGTTCAACGAGGATGACATTGATATTTCCGATCTGCGAGAGAGATTCGAGGTGCAGCTGGAGCAGGGCTACGACAGCTTCGTCGTCATCGACGGCCTTCCCGAGGTCACTGAGGAGCAGAAGCCCAAGCTCGTAAAGTTCTTGCTGAAGAAGCTCAACACAGTTGGCAAGACACGGGAGGATCTGGTTCACATGCCCATGGGCGACAACGGAAAGTCTCTTCGGTAGGTGGTCTTGGTTCTGGCTGGACGCTGGTCGACGACTTGATGCTGACCCTCTGCCAAGGTTTGCTTTTGTTGAGTATTCTTCGCCCGCTGAGGCTGCCGCCGCCACTCGCCAGCTCGACCTGGTTCCCCTCGACAAGAAGCACACCCTGCGCGTTAACAAGTTCACCGACATCGAGCGATATGGACGAGAAGGCCGAGTTGACGAGACCTACCAACCCCCCCACATTGACGAGTTCACCCAGAAGGAGCATCTCCGATGGTTCCTCAAGGATCCTTCCGGCCGAGGCCGTGATCAGTTTGTTATGTACAAAGGCGATAGCGTCGGCGTCTACTGGAACAACGAGAAGGATCAGCCCGAGAACATTGTCGAGCGACAACACTGGACTGAGACTTTTGTTCAGTGGTCTCCTCTCGGTACTTACCTGACCTCTGTCCATGCGCAGGGTGTTCAGCTCTGGGGCGGACAGTCCTGGTCCCGACAAGCTCGATTTGCCCACCCTTTTGTCAACCTCGTCGCCTTCTCGCCTGGTGAGAAGTACATCGTGACCTGGTCTAACCGCCCTATCTCGATTCCTGACGAGGGCCACCCCGCGCTTTCGATCGACGACCACGGCAAGAACTATGTCATCTGGGATATTGCGACTGCTACTCCTCTCCGATCCTTTGCCAACCTGGATGCTCCCAAGGGCGAGGAGGGCAAGCCGCCACCCAAGATGCAGTGGCCTGCTTTCAAGTGGTCCGCCGATGACAAGTACGTCGCTCGGTTGACCCAGGGCCAGTCCATCTCCGTCTACGAGCTCCCCCGCATGAACCTCCTCGACAAGACCTCGATCAAGATTGAGGGTGTTATGGACTTTGACTGGGCCCCCGCAACTCCCAAGCGTGAGGGCGTCAAGACATACGAGCAACTGTTCTGCTACTGGACACCCGAGATTGGCAGCAACCCGGCCAAGGTCGGATTGATGAGCATTCCCTCAAAACAGGTCGTCCGATCCCTCAACCTCTTCAGTGTCAGCGACGCCAAGCTTCATTGGCAATCTGAGGCTGCCTACCTCTGTGTCAAGGTCGACCGACACTCCAAGTCCAAGAAGTCTCAGGCCACCACTCTTGAGATCTTCCGTGTCAAGGAGAAGGGTGTCCCTGTTGAGGTTGTAGACACCATCAAGGACACCGTCATTAACTTTGCTTGGGAGCCCAAGGGTGACCGCTTCTCCATCATCACCACAACCGAGCCCGTGGGTGTAACCGCCGTCCCCCCCAAGACCGCCGTTTCCTTCTTCTGCCCCGAGAAGGCCAAGGGCCAGCATGTGGGCAACTTCAAGCACCTTCGAACTCTCGACAAGAAGAATAGCAACGCTATCTACTGGTCACCTCGAGGTCGCTTTGTTGTTATTGCCACCATTGCGAACCAGCAGAGCTCCGACCTTGACTTTTTCGATCTCGACTTTGAGGGCGAGAAGCCCGAGGCCGAGAAGGACCTCACCGCCAACCTCCAGCACATGAACACTGCCGACCACTACGGTGTGACGGACGTTGAGTGGGACCCTTCAGGCCGATTCGTCGCCACCTGGGCTTCTGCCTGGAAGCACTCGGTAAGACAGATTCACCTTTTCATGATGACGAGCAGTATGCTAACGTATTTCAGATGGAAAACGGCTATCACATCTACGACTTCAAGGGCGAGGCTTTGCGAGAAGAGCCCCTTGAGAAGTTCAAGCAGTTCTCGTGGCGCCCCCGGCCGGCGACCATGCTGACCAAGGAGGAGCAGAAGGCTGTCCGCAAGAACCTCCGAGAGTACAGCCGCGTCTTTGAGCAAGAAGATGCTGACCGCGGCGCATCCGCCGACTTGGCCGTGGTGGAGGCCCGCCGCACCATGCTCCAGGAGTGGTACAACTGGCGCGAGGAGGTTGAGGCCGACACATTGGAAGAGCGTGAGGTGCTCGGCCTACCAAAGGATCCCCATGCTCCTCTGCTAGAGGCCTACACAAAGAGCCTGGAGGGTACGACATCGGAGGCGGATCGGGTGATCGAGGAGATTGTGGAGGAGGTGCTCGAGGAGAGCGAGGAGGTGCTCGGTTAGGGAGCTTCTCTTTCTTTGCAGGATTTTGCAAGGGAGTGATTTGCTTGTATCTCGGTAGAAAACTGGTCAGGGCGAGGGGTCACGTAATGAAATTCTTTGTCATGTTCACGAGGATAGGTCCGGTTTTGGACGATCAAAAAGCATTCCACGGAGTCAATACATGTTGGTCCGCTTTAAAGGAAAGTGGCGATGGTTGTCTGCGCTATGGACAAGCATCTGACGATATGATATGAAGTATAGACTTGAAGCGGCAATGCCATGTTTATCTTGTGCCTCGGCGCTCCCACGGCTGGGCGTGTCCTATTACGGAACTCGGTCATTGCTGGGTCGAGGATGTCGAAATATTATTCTACCTTATTCCATATCCAAAGGACAGATCAAGCAACCCAGCAAAAGAAATAGAGGTATAGACACGAAAAAGGTATCATACCGAATGCCTTTTAACGCAGTATTTAGCATTAAGCAAGCGTTGCAAATGCATCTACGCCCAGCTCTGCCTTGACGAACCTTGTCTCATCAATAATGATAAAAGTTGCTGGCCCGATGCCGTGCTCCCACGATACACTGACCCTGTCGGTGTCGCATCTTTGAGAGGCGTTGCGCTGCCTTAAAGAAGCTGGCCTGAGAGTGCTGGACCTCAAGAGGCTGGGTCATGGTGGCACACAATGGGTTTGAAGGGGCCTTTTTCTTTGACGCCGACCCCCAGAGCGACGAGGAATTCGTTCATTAGCTGCAGCGCTCCATCAGGCTTGAGTATCTCGTCAAAGAGCTTTGCCCGCCTCAGGTTGAGGGCCACATCGGCTGCGTAGACCAGAGCTCCCGTCAGATGGCCGTGTGAGGGGTGTTTACAACCTATGGTCACAGCAACTAACAACCCCTTTGTAATCAGCCTTCCTACCAGACTGTGACTAGCTTAACCAAGCTACAGTTTAACCATCATGCCGACACGGGAGGATGACAGACGCGAGCAGGAAGCGTTGCAGACACTGCAGAGCGAGGACCTTGTCTTATCACCTCTTAGCATCGGTTGACCAGTGGACTCGAAGCCGGAAACGGGGTGTTCAATGTCGCGTACGTCTCTCCAAATGAGTGGCTGCTTGAAGATATTCGGCAGCAGCCTGGCCTTGATTCAGAGTTAGCTTGAGGAAGTGATATCTTAAGCTAAAGGAAGTAGAGACATGCTTTAATTTTTTGATAAATATTATCAGTAACTTTAATGAGGACGACTCATAACTTGACCTAAAGTAGCCTAAGATTTGCTATAATCTCTTTATGAATTCTAGGTGACCTTGATGATAACCGCCAAGGTCATGGCGCAGCGTTCACGACGATTAGGGAGTGCCAGTCGGCTACATTCCAGGGTAGATCAGTCTAAACATCTAAACACGGGTCTGTTCCAAGATCGTGAACAATCTCTACCATCGCCGCCGTGATCTACAGGAAGGTAGCGTTCGACGAAGCCGGCCTGGAGAATTCTGGCCCGGATATCCTCGAGCTATTTGGCACCCATGACATGGCCAAGTGGATTCGAGCTGCCATCCTCCAGTGCGGCCGAACATATCAAAAACACTTTCGTATGGAGCTAGACGAGGAAATGATTTCTCCTGAAATCCCTACGGAAGGTAGCGATAACGAATTCAGCGTTGTTACAACCAATGAGCCACGCACCCACCAATGTCGACGTCTTGTGAGTTTCAGCACTCAGCTCACCCAAGTCCAACATTCGCAGACTCCTCCCCTACCCAAAAAGGAAGGACAGCATGACCACGAGACGACAGCGTCAATTGAAGTTGACAATTCACCCATTGAGGAGACTGTCACCCGGTCTATCACCAGGCCGGAAGCACTCGAGCGCGCGCTGGGGAGCTTGTTCACCAGGTCCGAAACCCCAACTTCAGCCAGTCAGGTTTGAAGGGCCAGGTGCGAGAGTGGCTCAACAAGCCAGTGATCCGTGTGCTGCCAACGGATTTCAAGAGGAACGTCTCCTTTTGGTGTCGGGACAACGGCCTGGGTGCGTGGGGCGGAAGGCCTGGGAACATCTCCATGACGACAAAGAGAATTTTTCCTGGGAGGGAACGGTCCCACGAGAGCCCGCTGAGCCAGCACATGGCGAAAAGATGCTTAGATTAAACCTAGCCACCATCAAGTTCGTCGAGAAGAAGTGAGTCTCAGCAACTATGCCACCTGCGCACTACATCCCGTCGCAACATCAGGAGACCAGACAGCATGGGGACTATGAACTCTCTGCCGCCGTTGCGGGGGAGGGCACTTCCCCTGCCCAAGAGCTCCAGGCCATGAGAGACATGACCCAAGATGGAAAACCAACGCCAGGCCACGGATGTCGCAGGCCGTGCCGCTGAAGAGCAGCGCCAGACCGCTTCGACGTTGCCCCGGGGCTACACACCCAGGATCTCAAGTCCACTTCCAATGATCCCGTAAGACTAGGTAACCCCCTCTGCCCCTCGCAATTCGTGCTCGGTCCCTCACAACTCGCGCACTCACAAACACGACACGACTTACGTTTTTACCACGACAATGGATTCAAACCTAGAGTTCTACAGGAGTATATCGCATCTGAATCTCATGGAGCGCAGACAACGCATGCAGCATCTTCCCCCATCAGAACGCCTCAGGGTCAGGAAGATTGTTGAGAGGGAGGAACGCGCCCAGAAGGTGCAAGAAAGGCTTGCAGGTCGGGACATTGTTGAGATGGCTCTAAGTGATCCCTCCGAGTTCACAAGCAACCCGCTCTTGCAAAACGCTCTTCTTGGCCGAGCTCTCACCTATCCCGACGAGAGCGCCATGGTGGCCCGCATCACGGACAAGTCCGAGGGCAATGGCGAGAGTTTACTCAATACTATCGCATCCTACGATCGAACTAATGGGCGAAATATACCCCTGGATGCCTGGAAACTGGCCTATTGCGACGTGTATTACATCGATGGGAGCAATGCGACACTGCAGGACATCTATGAGGAACGCCTCCGAGAAGAGGAGCTCCAAACCCCCGCTGCGCAAGCCAGAGAGCTTGTCCGGCGCGACGTGATCAAGTTGGCTCGGAGAAATGCCAAATGGATGATTCCGAGTCTTGAACAACTTTCGGATGAGGAACGAGCACAGGAGAGTCGGAAATACAGAGAAACTCTACGCACCATCTGGAAACGAGTCTCCCCCGCGCCACCAGCTTGGATCCAGCATATTCTCGATGCTCAAGAACAATGGGGTTTCGTCTATTACAGGTCTAGAGAGGTCGAGCGGAAATACGGCCATGACTGGCAATCATGCCTGATGAGGATCATGGATAGCCAGCTGCCCTCCTCTACTGAGAGGAGTATGGGACATGCAACTGTCTCCAGTATCCATTGTCAAGGCAATCGAGGTAGACTGACGTATCTCGCAACTGAAGATTGGCCTACTTTTCATGCTAATAAAAACTTAGCCGAAGACGACGACTTCCGAAAGTAAATTATCAATTTGTCTGATTTAGGAATAATAGGCATACTAACTACTTGACAGACAATTCAAAGAATACATACAAGACAAAGGTGATCTCTTACCTGCGGGGATCTCACGAACCACCTTCATTGTATTCCCTATCGAATTAATCCCCGACGCGGCAGGGTGGGATGAGGACGATGAACTTGATCCTTACTGGGTTTGGGCATACGATGCAGACTGGGACAGTTCAGCAGAAGAGACAACGTTTGAGGGAGAGACGTACCAGGGCCGCGTCAAGGTGGCTTACTACTCGCTCAAGTCATGGTTCTATGGCGCTCGCTGGGAGGGTGTGAGTCTCCGAGATATGTGGCTGAAGGCACAGCAACACCCGGACAAGTTGTGGATCTGCTATACAAAGTACATGGAGGAGTGGGAGCATGAGCCGTATATCTAATCCCTGGGATCCAGTTTTAGGCCTATTGCCCAGGATATTCTTCAAGCCACGCTCGCGAGCTTTACGGTGACTGTTGTTCCAGAGAACAAAGGCGACATGGAAGAGTTCCCTCACTCAGATGCTGATAAGACTCCCCTCGGCATTAATGAAACGGTTCAAAAGTTGATAGAAGTTCGATAATCAAGACCCGCTGGAACTGAATTCCCATATATTTCTAGCTCTTGATAGGTATTACACGGTTTATAAACTGCTCGACTGTGTTGTCACCGGCTGCTTCATGTTGAAACTGCCCGAGTCTCGCGAATTGGTGGTTGTAGGACCAGCCTGTGAATAAGACTGATGGACGTCCATGGTCCGAATGATTCCGTTGTACGTCATGATCTCCTCCTCAGACCCAGTCGGGGACTCGCTTCGAATCTCGGTATGATGGCGCGAACCGCGTATGTCCTTGAGTCCGATGTGATCCGCCGTGTGAGCTCCGGTGCGCGAGGCTTGGCCATAGTACATTTGTCCGCTCGTATCGTATTTGCCCTTGGCTGAGCTTCCAAAGAGCTGGGGGAACCAGTTGCGGACTAGATATCGTAGGGCGGGGACGGACGCGGAGATGATTGCAAGGTTGACTTCGATGGTCGAGTACACGATTGTGATGGAGTAGAAAAAGTCGTCGGTCGGTTTCGAGGCGTAGTAGATCTTGCAGATCTCGACAAGTCGAATGAGGGCCACGATTACAACTCTAGAAGCCGTCAGTGTCAGAGTCTCAGAACTGCTGGGCCGATTTGGGTGCAACTTACACAAGACCAACCATGAAGACGCCGATGAGCGCTGTCTTTGTCCCCATGGGCATCTTTAACCCAAGGAAGATCCAGAAGGGAATACCCAGAACAAGAAAGTCGGTCAAGATTGTCAGGATACTCGCGATCACGTGGAACTCCCTTGCGACACAAATAGCGTTGGCTTTGACGGCAAAGTCCCAGTTTGCCTCGACCGGCAAGCACTGCAGAAGTGCCACGAAGAAAACCGAAACGGCGTGCAGTAAGTTAAAGATGTTTAAACCGTGGATGCTCCATCTTACGGCCTTTTTCTGACCACCCAGTCTCAGGAGAAAGACCAGGACGGACGCCTTGACAAAGGCCAGGATTGGGTTGTAGATCATCTGGGCCACGTAGAACCACCACAGACCCGGCGCGGCATCGTAAGGCTGCGGAACCTCGTAGTTGTGGAAGCCGACAAATGAGAGCTTGATATCTGGCGATCGTCAGTCGGGATCGTGCAGTTACATTCGGCAATGCTTGACATACACATGTAAGTCGGGACCATCATGACCAACGCCAATAGCTGATGGTGATGTTAGAGATCTTGACCCATGTCTGCGAAGATCTTTTCAGGAGCTTACCGTTGCAAATCCACAGAGGTAGTCATCTGTACCGCCGATCAGTCTCTCGTTTCCTTCTCCCCCCTTGAAGTTCCCCACGATGCCTTCAACGCATCCCAGGGAAGATCTCTTTTACTTACCAATGCCCCACTGACGAGTCTTGAGTCTTCCATACGCTCTCAGGGAAAATATCACCAGGGAGATCGCTGGGAACAAGAATGTGAGAACCACGACTGCACTCTGGCGAGGCGTCGTGGGGAGTTGAGTAACATCCCCGTGAGGGGGTCTTCGAGCAAAGAGGATCGCCATCAAGACAGGGACGCCTCTGGTTACACTGAATCTGCCTCGAAGAGATAGAATGGAAACACAAAAAGAAAGGACGAGACGCGGGGGAGGGTCGTGGCCAAAAGTAGGATTCCGTCCCCAGTCTCAAGTAACACCATCAAGCACCAACGGAAGGATCAAAGGGGATGGGATGATACTGCTGCAAGCCACCTTCTTTTGTAACGAACTCTACTCTGTTTTCGCACGCAGTCTTCCAGTAGGGCAAGCAACCTTTTCCCTCGGAGCCCCTGGACCGTGATCCCAGCTACGCATGTGCGTCGAGAGTCTGGATCACCTACTCGAACGAGCCGCCGGAGGCGAAGGGAAACCTGGAAAGCAAGGTTCCTGATTTGTGGTACATCTAGATTAGATTCTGCAATGTCGCCCTCCATCCCCTCTCGCTGCTCGCTTCCCTCTTCCAGCTGGGCGCGGAAGTGTCCTGATGCTGCCCCTGCAGACCCTACATCCTTCATGCCCACGCGAGTTGGACGCAGAGGCCATGGCGTACAGCTGTGATCCTGCGGTCGGTTACGCTGTTTAGGAAGGGATCGACCGTATCCATGTTTCACTACATGCCTGATGCCATCTGGGTCCTCCTTTTTGGTTCCCTGCTCCTGGTTGTCCTGCAATGAGAGCCGGGACGACGGAACTACGGTGGCTTTCTTCCGCTCGACTCTTCTCTCGAGTTCTTTTAACTCACCATGTTCATTCTTTGTTAAGCAAAGATTTTCAAGTTGGTTTCATGTATCGTGAATGCTCTCAGCGCGCCAAGTCCTCTGTATAATTCGCGCGTCTGTTGGTGCGGTAGCCAGAGTGGCGCCACCACCATCAGCCATCCTTCCAGAAGGCCGCTGTCAAACGCTTGGAGGATTTGAGGAGGGCACCATGTGAATTATTACCAACAGGAACTGGCACTAACAACCAACAGAGCCCGAGCACCTGGTGCCCGGTCTGCGGCTGACAATCAAGTATGTGTGTGTCAACGGCGGAGCCCCTAGAGAAATACGACCCTTGTTGGATGGACTGGGGCCGTGGTATAAGATCAGGCGGTATCGGAGTTTACTCCCAAGTGCCATCGGGTATCTATGAAGCGAGGCTGGGGTATGCGGAATCGCATATATGCCGCAGCAAGAATATCACCGACTGCCGCAAGGTGTTTCTTATCCCCTGGTCAAGCGTGACGCCTCCTCGTCATGCTGAGCATCTTCTAGGGCATATCCAACATCTCATCTCGCAGCGGCCCGCACTTCTTCCTTCCCTTGGAAGAGCCTCTGGGCAACTCATGTCGGTTTTTTCGGTTACTGAGCAGATTTCCCATCGAGGCGGAGTCTTAATTCAGCCGACATGATGTTGCACTAAAATGTGACGGGCTCCAGGGTCCCTGATGGAGTTACACTACTACTGCCGGTCAACCTCTTCCGCCAGGTCTTTGACCACAGAGTGGTCTTTGCGATGCTAGCGACAGTTGGCTGAACACAGCTGCGGAGTCATCCAGACAAACCCTTCATCAGGCTGTCTTGTGTGTAATGTTGAATAAGCCCCGGGTCCCCTCCTCGGAGCGATTTATCCTTGGTTCGTCTCGTTTCCCGCTTAAAAGGGGAGCACGCTCGAGGTAATTAGATCGTTGAGCGGGAGAACTAGAGCTCGGGATCGTCTGGAAGTCTAAACTCTACTCCGACGGTATTCCGGGGTAGCAGCACGGAGTATCATAGTAGCATTTCAACTTTCTAGAGGCATTCGCCAGAGGCCAGACCACCACTCCTCGCAGCATTGATCGACATACCCTTTTCTTGCACTCATCCGTTTGCGAGGCTCATATTCAGCTCCCCAGTCGACGGAAGACATTCCGCTTATAGCCAAGGACATAGCTAGACTTGAAACGACACCGTTCCCCTTCTCGAAGGCTATATGCATGAGCACGGGGCCGGTAATTAATCGATTTCACTCCGATGACTTGAGGGCAAGGATTGAAGGCTCTTCCTAGACACTTCTTGGCAAGCCAAGACCAACGAACCCTTTTGTTAGGGCTTACTTCACCAGATCAAGGGGGCATTTCCGCCCTGTCCCCGGTTTTTATGTTGGTTCCCAGGTGCCTGATGATCTGAGGACAAGGACTGGCTGCGATACCTTGCTGGTTGACAGTGGCTTCCTTCTAATATTCCGCGGACCACATGGCTAAACAGGCACGGATGGGACCCGTCAAGTAAACTCGTCGATCACTGCCTAGTTCGGAGCCATCTCCCCCGGCTATCTAGCAGGATGGACCACATGGATCCCATCAACTTGCAATGCCATGAACGGAGGACCAACAGGTCAAGGTTCCGCAGGAGGGAAGCGAGGTAGCAGTCCACCGTTCCTTGATGGTTCGATTCTTCCTGCAGGTCTCCAACCGACCTCTTTGGGTCGTTGCTACGCGGGAGGGATATCCGGATACTCGGGCCCTCGAGGCGTAGGATACTACCACATAAAACTGCGGCTGTCTGCAGTCGAAAGTCTGTTCTCTCCTTCAATCCATCGCACTCATTGATCGACAACCCTCTTACCATGGCTGCTTTCGCTCGTGCCTTGGCTCTGGCCGCCTCCTTCGGCGGCCTTGTAAGTGCCCAGACGCTCAAGGTTGATGGCGAGGTTGTTTGTAAGTCACGACTGCCCCCACGCCCCTTTGTTTGCGGCACGACTCTTGTTTGAAGCTTTCTTTGCTAACGGAATATCTGTCACAGCCGCAAATGACGTAACTGTTGCTCCCGCTGCCGAGGCAGTTGGTGGTGAGCTGCAGTTGACCGACGCAGTGCTGACCAACCTCACCGAGCTGGAACTGGACCATATCGAGCTGTTCCAGTTTGCTGACGAGAGCGAGGCTCTCGACAAGCGGGCCCTCTCGGCTCTGGCCAAGTGCAAGTCCATGCCTGGTGACTTGCTGTGGCCTGGCAAGCTCGTGTGGAAGGTCTTTGGCCTGCTTACCGGCGGCGCCCTCATCAAGACGGTTCCCTTTGGTGCTGTCTGTTTCCCTGGCGAGCATTACGATGCCAACGAGTGCTCACGCATCGTGGACAACTGGACTAACTCGGACACTCAGTAAGTTTGACTGTCGTTCTTTATTGAGGAGTGTCTTACAGAGATATCCAGCGATGAGGATCCTACCACCAATATGTATCCCCTCTACGAGGGCAATGCCTGTCTTCCCCAGGATGCCGGAAAGGAGGGAGCCAAGTGCCAGCTCGGAGGTCTTCCCGTTTACTCTGTCAAGGCCACCAGTGTCTCTCAGATCCAGCTCGCCGTCAACTTTGCCCGCAGCCTGAACCTCCGCCTGGTCATCCGCAACACCGGCCACGACTTCCTCGGCAAGTCGACCGGCGCAGGATCCCTGAACATCTGGACTCACCACCTTAAGAAGATTGAGCTGCTCAAGGACTACAAGTCTGCCGGCTCCTACTCTGGCCCTGCCCTCAAGGTCGGTGCTGGTGTCCAAGTGTTTGAGCTTTACGAGGCGGCCAACAAGTATGGGTACACTGCTGTCGGTGGCGAGTGCAGGGTGAGTACACCGCTCCTTTCTTTGCTGAACGTGTAGCTGATGAGACATGGCAGACTGTCGGTGTTGCTGGCGGTTTCACTGCCATGGGTGGTCACTCTCCCATGTCCCCTATCGCCGGTCTGGGATCCGACCAGGTCCTCAGCGTTGATATTGTCACCCCTGACGGTCGCTTCATCACTGCGAATGAGAAGCAGAACGCCGAGATCTTCTGGGCCGTCCGTGGCGGTGGTGGTGGTAAGTAGACCTCTCCCATGAACAAAACATCAATGAGTGCTAACATCTCTAGCCACCTTTGGCGTCGTCACTTCCCTGACTGTCCGCGTCTGGCCCAAGTTGACCTTCTCTGGTGTCACTTGGAGTCTCTCCAGCGAGGAGGCTGGCATCAGCAAGGATCTCTTCTGGGAGGCCATGCGCATCTACTGGGCCAAGTTCCCCGAGTACAATGACAACCACACCTACGGCTACTCGACCCTCTTCTCTGCTGGCCCCGGAAAGTACCTGTGGAGCATGAAGCCCTGGCTCGTCCCCGGCATGGAGCTGCCCGAGTTCAAGGCCATGGTGAGCCCCCTTTTCAAGGAGTGGAAGGAGATTGGCTTCGAGATTGAGCCCGAGTGGTTCACCCACGACAACTTTTACGACACCTGGAAGAACCACTTCCCTACCGAGTCTGTCGGTGCCTCCACCGTCCGAACTGCCTCTCGTCTTATCCCCCGCAAGAACTTTGAGGATGTCGAGCTTCTCAACAAGACCATGGACACGGTCCAGTCCATTGTCGAGGATGGTTCCGTGCTCATTCAGTACAACATCAACGGCGCAGCGCCCAAGAACGTCGCCTCGAGCGCTCTCAACCCCGCATGGCGCGACGCGTCGATGTTCGCTATTGTCGGCGCCGGCTGGTCGCCGGACAGCAGCCCGGCCGACATCCTCGCCACCAACAAGAAGATCACCAACGACTGGATGGAGCGCCTCCGCGAGGTGACGCCCGGCTCTGGCGGCTATGGCAACGAGGGCGACGTGATGGAGCCCAACTTTGGTCAGGCTTTCTACGGTAGCGAAAACTACAAGAGACTGTACGCTCTCAAGAAAAAGCTGGACCCCTGGGGTGTCTTTTACGCTCCCACTGCTGTTGGTAGCGAAGACTGGGAGATTGTCAAGGTCCCTGGTCTTCTGGATGGCCTGCTGTATGGCGATCTCCTCGAGACTCTGAGCAGCTGGTTGACTCTCCAGACTGGCCGTCTCTGCCGCAAGTAGAACTCTTACTGTATGATTACATTCTTCAGGTGTAGATATACCATGACATAGATACTGTACATATTATATACTTATCGTACGTCATGGCGGGACCATATTTTGCTTTTGTCGTGGTTGAATGACCCATACCCATGAGTGTATGGCTCTCTCTTATATACACTTCCAGAAGCACCCATGACATAAATGCCATCTCGTGCATGGAAGTCTCTATCGTGTCTGTCTGACAGTGTCAAACGTCACTCCGTTTAACGGGCCCTTCTTTAGAGACACTCTGATCAGACCAATCCGTTCAGCCCGCTCCCCGTCTCGGCTATTTCTATAGTGAGACCGCAAGACACATTCTCCATCATCGGACCGATGTATCGCAGGACGGCATAATGAGGCTTTGGGGCATAAAAGGCGGTCACTGGCACACGTCAATGAGAAAGCACTTGTCAAGATTGGCCCATATCCGCCTCTGAGCTTCAGGGTTCCTTCAATGATAATTATGCGCTCTTTGCTGCTTGCATTGGCCTCAGCCATCGCGGCAAATCAAGTCCTTGCCGCGTCGAATAATGCGGCTACTCCCGAGGACGTTTTAAACTCCATGAAGGACGTCGATAAGCTGTCGGCTGGTACACACTCTCACGCCAAAGAAATCGGTACCGATTTCAACAGAAAGCACTTTATTCTTGGGGCATGTGCCTCGCATCTGGAGTTGATGTCGCCGCCTAAACTAATACCCCTGCGCAGGACACATACCTTAGCTGTCGGACTATGATCGAGGGGGTTGAGAAGATCAATGACGAATTCAAAGCCAACCCCGAGACGCCATTCGACGATAAAGCCCAAAGGGAGATTTGCTCAGCGTTCACTCAGTACGTGAGAGGGGACATTATATCCTGCAAGTGTGACCCTTGGACTTACGTCAGATGGCAGTTTGAGTACCGCCAATTCCTTCTCGTCGTCACCTTGATCAACGAGCCACGGAGTATAGAGAGTGGAGGCTTTGGTGGTTACTTTGAGGACTGTTTCACACGGCTCAAACCAGCCTTGACCGGGTTTGTCCGACGACTGGCAGACTATGCCCCCAACTGTCGAGACAAAATAGTAGAAAACAATGGTCAACTGGAGCGGGCATTCGACGATGCTATCAAAGAGATCAAGCATCGCCGGGGCGGTCGCAGAGGTATACCAGTCCGCATTCCTATCTCCTTGGACTAAGGTCCTTAATGGGCTGCACCTGGCCGTTGCCACTCAAGATTGGCGTGACCGTGTCATTCGCACTTAGGTCCTGGGTACTCTACGCGTCCTCGGACATTGCATCGTACGTGGCTTGGGTGCAAGGTTGACACAGATCACGCCCTCAGGAGACTCGTGCCCTACTTTCACACGAGGAATTCCATACCTCGTAAATTAAAATACCACATTGTACAAAAATCGGCAGACTCGTGCGCGCGCCCTCCTCCATTAGGTATTCGACGCAAGACATGAAATAAGACTCTTTACGCGATAACGAGGTTGTTCCTTCTACTCGAGACTGAAGTTGTGATCTCATCCGTTTACCCTACACGGACGGAGCTTTAGCGCCGGGCTCGGCCGCACCCCTTCCGTCCCTCCCACGGACTTGAACGCACGGACCAACGAGATCTGGGGTACGTGCGGCTGTAAGCGAGCTCACAAAAACAAAAACGCAGTCTCGAATCGAGAAAGAGCGCATCCTGAACCTGATACAGAGCCTCGAAGACAGTAAAGGGAAACGCAAATACTCTCCCTCGCCATTACCTATAATATATGCAATAGATAAACTATTTTAAATACGTCTCGACCTCAAAAAAGGCAATAGCCAAAGATTCAATACGCAGCTTAATGGGCCATAAAGGTGGATTATGCTAAGCCCATTCGGACCACTTGATTTTATCACCCCAGCTGTGGGATGTACGTACTGTGGGTGAGCAGATCCTGAGGGGAGACCAGTGCAGCACGGATACAATGCGGGTCATCCCAGTCAGCATTATGAAGCGATTATACGACTTACGAGTTCTCAGAGAGAAAATAAAAAAATAAAAAATAGCAAGTGTGGTAATCACTTAAGCTCCATCTTTGGCATTTTCAATCCTTCTAGACATAGGGCTTACACTCTGGTTGTGCGTGGGATAAAGGTACTTGCTATTAGGTCTTCGCCTCAATCGTCCCGTCATTCAAAATGCAAGGGAAATGCCCCCTACGCGTCCATGTCTCAAGCACCCAACCGCATAGTTCAGACAGGAGAGGAGGCTCGTTCAAGTTATCCAACAGTGAGCATGATTAGGGCTCCCTTTAACTGCACATGTCTCAACACGACCCCTCGATAGATTCCAGACGCCTACAGTAATGTATTGGAATTCGCACAGTCCACATACCTTGTCCAAGCCACAATGCTCCCCTTCTGCCATCCATGAGTCGCCCCTGCCCACTCCACGCTCACTCAACGTGCCTGAGCCCCCGAGCGAGTGGTGTCAGCAAATCAATCATAGCAGGGCAAGGAAGGAGCGTTACGAACCTCCCTGCCCAACCTCCCATCCAGTTCCTCCATCACCAATCTCTTCAACTACGCCATTTCATTTCTTCTCCTTCGACCACGCTTCTCTTTTCCATCGACTTGGACATCGATATTTATCTTGACCCTCCAAACGAGCGAGCCTCCGAGTCGACTTCGGTTCACCGCCCCTCTTTAACCGCCGATTCCGATCCCGACTCCGCAACGGTTTTCCCTCTTGGCCCCAACAGTGTGGTGTGACTTCATCCTGCATCCATATTGCAACCGAGCAATCTCGAGGTCGCGTCCCGTCGTCTTACTGCATCGCACCTGGCATGGCCATTGCCGCTTCACGACGGCCACCGCCCTAAATCCGACAAACGCGACCGTGGGTTCCATGTGAACTCCAACACCGTCGACCCCGATGAAAATGCTGCGACGACCTCCCGGCGAGGGACGTCGGCCCTCCCAGCAACAGAAACTCCTCATCGCCTTTGCCATCATCCTCCTTCCCTGGATCCAGCTTGTCGATGCCCAGCAGCAGCACCGGCCGGCCGCCGATCCAGCCATACAACCGCTGCAGCGCCCTGGTGGCAGCAGCCAACAACTAGCCGACGATGCCGCCGTTCATCAGTGGGCTGCCACACCCATCGACGCCGCCGAGGCCGCGTACGAGACGGCCGAAACCATCAAGCGAGCATCGACTCTGAAGCAGCGCCCGCCTCAGCAGAACCCCACGAAGCGCAAGAACCGAAAGAATGAATACCAAAACATTATTATCCCTGACGATGCGAGCGCCCTCGCAACTTTGGCTCCGGCTGAGGCCGTACGAGCACCACACCCTTCACGACATCTTCGGCCCCGAAGCGTTCCTGCTTCCGGGCTGGCGTCGCCGCAGTCTGCGCGGAGTCTGAAGGACTGGGAAGCGGAGGACTTTGTTCTTCTGGCGACCGTCGATGGAGATTTGTATGCCAGCGACAGACGAACCGGAAAGGAACGCTGGCACCTCGAAGTTGACCAGCCCATGGTCGAGACAACGCACCACCGCGCCGATCAGTCCATCCTCGATGAAAACTTCCACCCCGTTGACCATTATGTCTGGGCCGTCGAGCCAAACCGTGATGGTGGGATTTACATGTGGATTCCCGACTCCAATGCAGGCCTTGTCCGGACAGGGTTCACCATGAAGAAGCTCGTCGAAGAGCTAGCCCCGTACGCCGACGAGAACCCTCCCGTGGTCTACACTGGCGACAAGAAAACAACCATGATCACCCTCGATGCGGCCAGTGGAAGGGTACTGAAGTGGTTTGGTTCCACAGGCTCTCATGTCAACGAGGCCGAGAGCTGCTTACGGCCCAATACCCTGTACGGCGTCGACGACGAAGAGTGCAGCTCTACTGGTACCATCACGCTGGGCAGGACTGAATACACTGTCGGCATCCAGCGACGAGATGGTCGCCCCATTGCCACTCTCAAATATTCCGAATGGAGCCCAAACAACTATGACAACGACCTCTACCAGCAGCATCAGTCCTCTCTTGACAGCAAGTACATCACCAGCCAGCACGATGGCAAGGTCTACGCCTTCAATTATGCGCGATCCGGAAAGCCCGAGCCCGTGTTTAGTGAAACCTTTGCTGCACCTGTTGCTCGCGTGTTTGATGTCTGTCGGCCTTGGGATGCAAATATCGAGAGCAATCCGGACTTGATTGTTCTTCCTCAACCGCCCATGCCTGCGCAGGATGAAATCAATGCACGAATTCGGAGCAACAGCATCTTCCTAAACCAGACTCGCTCCGGAAGTTGGTACGCAATGTCTGGTCGATCGTATCCTCTCATTGTCAATGCCCCCATTGCTCAAATTTCTAGCCCTGACTGGTTGGACATCGCTCCTGCTTGGGACACAATCAATCAAACTCGACTATCCAAAGCTTTGGTGGGCACGCACTTCCTCAATAGCAACAAAGGCAGCAAGCAACATCTACGCAGCCTCCCTGCTGGATCACCCGCGGTATACGAGGAGCCTGACACATACGAGGAGACGGACAACGATTCCAGAGTTCCTCAAGCAGATATAATACCAGACGAGCCTACCATCTTCAAGAAAGTCAAATCACTTCCCCAGAAGGCCGCTAACAGCGTCATCGAGTTTGTCAGCAACCCCATCTTGATCCCCATCTTTCTGTTTACTCTGTTCTACAAGCAAAGTAGCCTTCGCCGGGCCTACCGCCAGATCAGGCTCAAGGGTTTCCACCATCTACAGTTCGGAAAAGACGGAATCTCAGAGGATGGTGACGAAACTCAAGGCAGTGACAGTGAATCCGAGGGTGTTGTCAACCGGAGGGGACCTGTTGTGAAGGAGAAGGTGCTGGAGCAGCCGAAGAAGCCAGAGGAAGAGGGCAAGACGCAGGTGAAGGAGAAGGCGAATGTCACCCCCATCCCAGACCCTGAGCATCGAAAGGCTCCGGCTCTGGACAAAGATCTCCCATTGACACCTGTCGCCGACGTGGACTTGACGGATGGGGAGGCGACACCCAAGCCTCACAAGCACAAGGCTGAACCCAAAGTTGAGTCTCCCACCAAGGGACCCGCCAAGTTGGATGGCCTTCGAGACGAAGCTCAGGTCTCAGCCGCCAACAAAACTCAGAACGAACAACCCGACGGCAATCAGAATCGACCAGCCCCCGAGAAAAAGAAGAAGGCCCATAGGGGACGGCGCGGAGGTGTCAAGCACCGCAAGGGTGGTCGAGCTGCTGAGGCGTCACAGTCCCGTGACGACGACCCTGGTCCAGGGACTGTGGAGGATGCTGTCAAGAATGCCAAGAAACTGGGTGATCGTCCCAGTCTCGAGCCTGATGTCATGACTGTCGCCAACGACATGCAATCTGTTACAGGCTCCATCATTCGTCTGGGCAGCATCGAGGTCGACATGGATGAGCAGCTGGGCACGGGTAGTAATGGAACCTTGGTCTTTGCTGGCAAGTATGACGGCCGAGAGGTGGCTGTCAAGCGCATGTTGATTCAGTTCTTCGACATTGCCTCTCAAGAGACCAAACTGCTTAGGGAGAGTGATGACCATCCAAATGGTAGGTTGCATACGTCGTCTCTCAGAGCGACTGCTAACAAAGGTAGTCATCCGATATTACGCTCAACAATCACGAGACGGGTTCCTCTATATCGCACTCGAACGTTGTGCTGCCTCGCTGGCCGATGTCGTGGAGAAACCCAACTACTTCCGAGACCTTGCCATCGCTGGAGGACGCGATCTTCCCAACATCCTCTACCAGATCACCAACGGTATCAGCCACCTGCACGAACTTCGAATCGTCCACCGAGACCTCAAGCCACAGAACATCCTGGTCAATATGGCTAAGGACGGCAAGCCGAGGATGTTGGTGTCCGACTTTGGGCTTTGTAAGAAGCTTGAAGGAGGCCAGTCATCTTTCGGTGCGACCACTGGCCGGGCAGCCGGAACCTCTGGCTGGCGTGCCCCTGAACTCCTGCTCGATGACGATGCCCGAGGCAACGTCATGAACGATTTGAGTACGCAGAGCGGTTCTGGCTCGGTTCTAGTGGGAGACGGTATGATGCCCAACAACCGACGGGCCACGCGGGCCATTGACATTTTCTCGCTTGGCTTGGTCTTTTTCTACGTCTTGACAAACGGTTCGCATCCCTTTGACTGTGGCGACCGATACATGCGGGAAGTCAACATCCGCAAGGGCAACTACAATCTCAATCTCCTTGACTCCTTGGGCGACTTCGCCTTTGAAGCCAAGGATCTGATCGAGTCGATGCTTCAAGCCGACCCAAAGATGCGCCCAACCGCCAAGGACATCATGGCTCACCCTTTCTTCTGGTCGTCCAAGAAGAGGCTTGCTTTCCTGTGCGATGTTTCGGATCATTTCGAGAAGGAACCGAGAGATCCACCATCGCCCGCCCTCATGGAGCTTGAACGTCACGCGTCGGGTGTGACCAAGAATGACTTTTTGCGACTTCTGCCACGAGAGTTTGTCGACTCCCTCGGCAAACAACGCAAGTACACGGGCTCACGGCTTCTGGACTTGCTGCGCGCCCTTCGAAACAAGAGGAATCACTACGAGGACATGCCCGACACTCTCAAGCGTAGCGTGGGACCCCTCCCCGATGGATATCTGTCATTCTGGACGACGCGATTCCCCATGCTTCTGCTTGTCTGCTGGAACGTAGTGTACAACGTGCAGTGGGATGACTCGGACCGGTTCCGCGAATACTACGAGCCGGCAGCTCTATGAAGAAAGACTGGGCGTTGAATTATGGGCTGTGGCTTTGATGGGATATTGGGTAAAGATAGAAATGACTCGTTTGTACCGTGATGAGGATGGGTGGGTTGGGACTTGGATATTGTGCTTGGTTTGGATATGTTGTTTCAATCTGGTGTAGGCAGCTTCCAGGTAGCTTAGCGAAAAAGCATTGCTTCTCATATGTTTGATGAGCTATGGCATAATGTCTTCGACTACCTATGAGTTTGGCACGGTTCATATGTCGCATTTCCGTCGACTATTCTCTTCATGCAACTGGCATCAATTACAAACTGTAGATAGATCCATCCGCATCCTGGCTGGCACGCTGGGATATCTTGACCGCTAATTCTCCTCATCGCTACATGACCTGGTATCCCCAACACGACTCCAACAGCAGCATCGTCACACATCAATTTTCATCACCATCTTAACCCCATTGTACCAAAACCTGCTTCTTGCCCTTCTTGCCGCCCTTCTTCCCCTTGCCCCCGGTCTCTTCGGTTCCGGCAGCCGGCTCGTCGGCGGCGGGCGTGCTTGGTCCACTGCCCCATTGGAAGCCCGTCTCGCGGTGCCCGTAGTCACGCCGGACGGCGCGGCCGTTGCCGTAGCCAAAGATTGTGGTCGTAGGCTTTGGTGCGGCGGGTAGGGCGGGGAAGGCGTCCTCACCCGTGGGACGGGGAGCCGGACGGGGACGATTGAGGGTCGTGGACTGAGAGGACGAAGGAGCGGAGGAGGCTGTCCAGTTGGGGCGGGAGGAGGATGACGAGGAGGAGCCGGCAGCCGAAGGAAGAGATGGAAACGCGGACGAGGAAGAAGTGGGAGGGGTTACCGCAGGACGAGCGGCCCACGATGATGGTCCCGCCGAAACGGGCGCAGGACCTCCCAGTCTTGTGCTGTTCTTGAGCTTGAGCACGCGGTTCGAGTGTTTCTGAGAGGGCGCTGCGTTGGGCAAAGCCGGGTTCGCGGTGGCAGCGTTGGCCCAGCCGCTGGAACTCGACGTCGCGCCGTGCATACCGCTCAGGCCGGGCAAGCTTGGATAGTCCTCATTGATGGCACGCCAGTCCTGCCAAGCCTTGCGCAGGGCGTCAGCCTTGGCCTTGTCCTCGTACAGATCTGCGACCTCTCGTACCAGCGTTCCGAGAGCGTTGGACGATGTGTCGGCAAAGAGCGTGAAAAAGGCGTCGATGAGCTGCGGCGCCGTGAGGCCACCCTGGCGGTAGGACGAGATGTGACTGCGGAATGTGGCCATGCGCTGGTTGTCGTTGCCAAGGAGGTTGGATGCTCGCTCCACCACGGCGCCGTGGCGAACAAGTCGGGCACGTTCCTCAGGTGCGAGGTTTGCCGTGTCGACGACGGTGGCCGACTCGACGGGGTTGGCGAGATTTGTCTGGCTTCCTCGAGGTGTAGTCGATGAGCTGCCACCGCGAGGCTGTGATGAGGCAGCAACTGGTATGGGCGAAGGAGCAGACAGCGAGCCACCAAAGGTCCGGTTCGACACAGACTGGGCCGAATGAATGGCCATCTGGCGCTGGAAAGCAATCTCGTCGCGTCGCAAAGGCTGGACAGAGCTCACAGGGACTGTTTCCGCGTTAGGGTCACGGCCCCTATTGCCTCTCCGCCCACCACGCCGTCCATCTCCATCACGTCCACTTGGGGCTCCTCGCTCATGTTGATAGGGCGTTCGAAGATCGAATCCGGACATATTGACTACTCGTGCATCCCTTCCTGCCGTCTTGCCTTCATGCTCGCTCAGCTGATGAGCCTGCAAGTCCATTTCCGACTCAAACACGACAAACTTCTTTTCCAAGCATTCCCGATCTTTGCATAGGAAATGATCCTTCTTGAAGTGTTCCTCGAGCGAGTTGTAGTCGAGGTAATAGTGTGGATGTCGCGAGTCCCGTCTGTCGCAGATGAAGCATCGCTCGTGCTTCATCCTACAGTGCTCGTACAGCTTATCGTCGTCGTAGAATCGCTCTCCGCAGAAGCCGCAGAGAGGATGACCCTTGAAACCGGTCTGGTCCGCGGCGCCAGGCTTGTCGTCGCCGTGGCGCATGTGCTTCTCTAGCTCACGGTCCCCAAACAGCTCGTGCTCGTGCGTGAATACCCTCTTGTTACGAGTGCAAAGATCGCACATGCGCTTGCGGTGGGCGGATTTGACATGGCGGTGCAGATCGGGCCAGCCTAGGCCAGCAAAGTCGCAGGACGGGTCAGGGCAGTTGTATCGTAGGAGGAGGACTGTGTCGCCGACGATATCCTCGTTGGTGTACTTGATACCGATGTTACTGTCGGTTGTGGTGATATCCTTTTCCGCATAGTCCTCAAAGCGCTTCTCAGCGTCGTCGGTGAAGATGACAAAAGGAGCTGGAGTCTAGCAGGTTGTCAGTGATTTAGCGCATGGTAGTAGGCCAGGGAGGGAAACATACACGGCAGTGCGCGCAGTCCTTCGTCTTATAAAGGGCTCTCATACGCAGACCGCAAATGTGACATGTCGTGTGGTTGCAGGGCGCAATCGAGTGGTGAGCGACTGGGTTCGCGCAGATGAAACAGACTTCGCCTTCGTCATCGTCGTCGGCAGCTTCCGCCGTCTTGCCCGCGCTCATAGCATGGGCTCTGGATGCTGCAGCAGCGACATCTTGGGCTGCTGGGTTCGCGGGCACTGAGGGGACGTTGGCGTTGTTTCCGCCTCGTCCACGTCGTTGGCCTCCTCGCCGGCCCTGGTTTCCTTTGCCCCGTCCTTGTCCTCGATTGCGAGAGGCGTTGCCTTGGTTCTGGGGCTCGGAGGCAGCTGCTCCAGAGTCTCCGGCTTGTGGAGCCATAACCGTAGGTCCACAGTGCTTGGTGGTAGGTTGATCTGTCGCCGTGGTTGAAGTAGGAGGATAGATGCGTGGAACTCTGGCTTATGTCGCTCGTCAAGGCGCTGCTACCCAGACAGAGAAGGTGTTTGGTTTGGGTAGAGGTGTTGAACGGAGAAGAGTCGAGGACGTCGCGGGCAGGGTCTTGGTGGTTTGCTTGAGTCGTCGGGAGAAGTAAAAGTTATCGTAGTCGAGGAGAATGGCTGAAAGTGATGCGCTGGGTGATGATGTCGACCAGATTTTATTTGGGGGTTGCCTTGGGCCTTCTTCTGTTCGCAATGGCGGGGCACTTCCCCGACTCGGTGGGCGGGCAGGAACCACCAGCAGTGAGGTACGTACCTCTTGCTGGATGCCCTGCCCTGTTCTGCCGTCTCGTGTGGTGCCGTGGGGGCGTTGTGGCTTGTGCAGCCACTTTCATCCGTATCCGCGGCTGAGTAATCTCACCCGTCCGGGTTGGAGAGCTGGGGGCGATGCAAAACCGAGGCGCTTGATTGGCTTCTTTGGGCGTCGTTCCGTTCAAAGAGTCACCGGCCAGACAAACGCTGGAGTTGGCGAGATTGGCCTGGGCCTTTATCCCTGAGTCATTATGATGCGGATGGGTGAAGCTCTATCACGACGACAACCACAGAAAGGAGGTTTCCAATGCGACACGCGGTGTGCCTTGTCTTGATGATTCACATGCATACCTCCGCCTCAGGCATGACTCTTTGTTCAAGCAAGGCACTCTTTGCATGTTCTGGATATCGCCTTCAGTTATCTTTATGGTCAGCGGATTGCATTCCTCACAGGTCTCCTCGTCACACGTCCCCTCGTCACACGTCCATGTATAAATTATTTGACCTTGTTTTATCTGGCGCTCAGTGAGCAACCAGTCTGTTTTTTTTTAGCCATCAGCGCAAGCTGTGATGTGGGAAATCCTAGTATAAAAAACATACTCCTCCCGACCAGGTGTGAAGTGCCATGTGGACGCCAAAGAGCCCACCAAGACGAAATGCCCTTCAGTCCCTAGCAACTATAGTGGTCCCATCCTTAACATACCTATCCATCTCCCATCAGGCCATAGATATTCTCGGAGCACTTGCTCGACGGCCTCTGCTGATCCCACAGGCACACCCAGAGCCAAAGCATCTGACTCATCCAACTAAAATCATCCAGTATGCTCCCCGGTCCATATGCTGTCATTGCCGCCAAGGGGAATAAACAAAACCTGCAACCCATCAATGCCGGTTACGCCGCTGCGCGCCTAAAACGCTGTCATCTGAAATCCTCATTGACTTTCCTCGTGCCAATGCATGTGCGTGCATCGCCATCCTGTAGCAACTCACTCCTCTCCAACCGGGTACAGGTGGTTCCCAATATCCTTGTTCATCCGGAACATGTCCACCCTGGCTTGCTTGAAGACTGCCTGCATCTTTTCGTCACATATAATTTGGCGCTTGTCCTTGGGGTCTTGAAGATCGTTTGCTTTGATGTGTTCCCAAAGCTTCTTGACAACTTGGGGTCGGGACAGCTGTGACATGTTAGTCCACCCGAATCTCTTCACCTGATCGTCGAACGCGACGCGGCACATACCTGGGTTTCACCCACGAGCTCCGAAAGAGTAGTGCTCAGGTTGAACGGCTTTTGGAAGCCCCCACCAGCCTTTCTCTTCTTGCCCACCTCAGCGTCTCCTGTGTCCAAGTCGCTATCGTCGTCGGCCTTCACCTTCCTGGCGCTCTTCTTGCGAGGCGCAGCCTTCTTCTTGCTAGGCTTTGCCTTGTCCCCTCCCCGGGTCTTGCGTCCTCTGGCTAGGCTGTTCTCCTGCGCCTGCAGCTGGGCGGCCAGGCGAGCGTCTGCGTCTTCAGCCGAGGATGATCGCTTGACCTTCTTTCGCGAGGGTTCTGGAGTCGCCGACTGTTCGGTCTCGCCAGCGTCGGATGTGCCATTGGTGGCGTATGGTTCGACGGAGGAGGGGGGAACGATGCCATTGTCGGCTCCAGAAACGGCGTCAAAACGAGCCTCAATAAGGCGCTTGATGGCGTCCTATTGTGCCGGGTCAGCGAGACGGGATGAAAGGGTGGTTGTAGGAGACGGGAGCTAGCGAGCAGCAATACGGGTAGAGATGCTGCATACCTTCTGGTCGCTGAGGTCCTGCCCGCCGAGGGCTGCCTGTAAACCCTGTCGAATCTTCTTTCGCGAGATGGTCTCGAGGTCGGCCGACTCAAGGATTTCATCAATGATGAATGTATAGCGCTCGAGCTCGTCGGGAGTCACTGGGCGAGTTGTGTGTTCAGTACTTAATGCAGAGGGAGAGAGTCTTTGCCAAGGGGTAGCCGGGCAACTTACAAGGAACACTCATGATGACTGGCCAACGAGATTCAAGGGAGACGGCTGCTGTAAATTGCTTCGGGTTGCACAAGGAAAGGAGGTTGACCCGGGAGCGGAGGCGGCTCGGATGAACTTGTCAAGATGAGAGAGGGGCTGCCTCGAAGGGCGGGGGTATGGCGCAAACAAACAGGAGGGTCGATCGACGGGCAACAGCAGGCTGTAGACCACAAGGGAGAGTCAAACGCGATCGCGGCAAAGGAGGAAGAATGCGCCGTGGTCGCCGATATCAAAGCATATCCCAGGGCAGCTGCGCAGGTTGCTTCTTGGGAGGGTTAGGCGGGATAGGAGTATTTCGCAGTCGACGCGGTTCAGAGGTGGTGGACGACGATGGTTGGTCGCGAAGGGTCCGCGGTCGGTCGATTGCACCGGACGAACCGCGGCATGAGAGAAGGGAGCAGTGAAGACGGAAAGCGGCCGGTCGAGGTGAATGCGCGAGACGAAATTAACGAGAGGGATAGAAGAGTTGGGCTTGGAAAAGGCTGAGGGTGACGATTTTGTCCGATGTTATGGCTGGGGCAAGTTGACGTCCACCACAGACCCGAAAAGGCAAGCCACCGATCCCCAGTCCGATGAGGCTGATGAGGCTCACCCGAGGTGTGGCTGAGCGGGGCCAGGGGACGATGCAGCGAGGATGGCCAGTGACGTTGGAGGAGACTTGGGGTTGTTAACCCAATGGGGAAAAGCGCATTTCGGGAAGAGGGCGCCAATCGACAGAGGGGAGCTTCATCCAGATCACGATAGATAATAAAGCTTTGTTCTGTGTTTTCAGTCTGGACGGAGTTTGTTCTTCCATCCCAACCACGTACTGCCTATATTCGTGAAACCTTATTATTTCCAGGACAATTATCCTTTCCATTTCCTTATAAAACCATGCCAAAGCCAGAGTAAGTCAGTCAGTAGGCGAATCAAGTCACACGGGCACGCGCCAAGGAGGGCCTATACGTACCATAAGCACTTAAAAAAAGGCTCCAGGCCATCTATCTCCAGGCTCTGATGTAAGCAAAATCCTTCATGAGGATGGTATTCTTTTTAAACACTGCACTTACTTCCGGCACGTCAAAGACACTGGCAATAATGTCTTATCTGTTTTAGGAACGCCGAGTCTCCGGCTTCTCGGCCCATTGCCCAGCGGGGCCGAGAGTTGTCCCGTGATATCCGTGCCGTAGAGGAGAGTTGAGTCTTCCATCATCAAGACAGTCTAAGCAATACCATCAACCATCAATCAACGTTTCAAAAATGGCGCCCCTACCAATAATGAATCCAATCAATGCCCTCAGCCAAGCGTTTCCGCCGAAACCACACTTCACAGAGTCTTCCGTGCCTGATCTGACTGGCCGTGTCGCCCTCGTGACGGGTGCCAACACGGGCGTCGGCCGTGAGGTTGCACAAGTGCTCTACAGCAAGAACGCCACTGTCTGGGTCGCCAGTCGTAGCGAGGAAAAAGGTCGGGCCGCTATCGAGACCATCAAGCAGCAGCATCCGTCGTCCAGCGGCGCGCTGAAGCTGCTCAAGCTTGACCTTGCCGACTTGACCACGATTGGTACCTCGGCAAAGCAGTTTCTTGGAGCCGAGAGCAGGCTTGATCTCCTGTTTAACAATGCAGGCGTTATGACGCCCCCCGAGGGCTCAAAGACGAAGCAGGGATATGAGCTTCAGCTGGGGACAAATTGCGTCGGCCACTTTCTCTTTACCAAGCACCTCACACCTCTTCTTCAGGCGACAGCCAAGACAGCGCCGAAAGACTCTGTCCGCGTCATCTGGGTGTCCAGCTCAGCTGCCGATGCCTTTTCGCCCACAAACGGCTTTGACCCCGATAACCTTGATTACAACAAGCCGCGCACGATCCTGCACAAGTACGGTGTCAGTAAGGCTGGCAATTATTATCACAATGCCGAGTTTGCCAGGAGGTTTAAAGAGGACGGAATCGTGAGCGTGGTAGGTCTATTATTTGCTCTCAGTCAGCCAGTTGCTAACGTACAAAGGCGCTCAATCCCGGCAACTTACACAGCGAGCTTGACCGTACCTCAGCCTGGTGGTTGTACTACCCTCGAGTCGTAACTTGCTACCCCCCCATTAATGGAGCTTATACTGAGCTCTTTGCTGCCTTTTCCCCCGATATCATAATCGAAAAATCAGGAATCTGGGGTAAGTTACCCAGCTCCCCGCCGAGGGCACGGTTTTTAACGGCGTCTAGTTGTCCCCTGGGGTCGATTTATGCCCATTCGCCCAGACCTACAGGCTGGCGCCTTGCCGGAGTCAGAGGGCGGAACGGGAATGGCAGAGAAGTTTTGGATATGGTCGGAAGAACAGGTAAAGCCATACCTGTGAGCTGCAGGATTAGAATTACCACTTGAGCGAAGGCCGAGACAAAGATTAAAGGCTTCGAGGCATCCGCGTGTCACTTAATAGTAGTCATGGAGGAGAAGTTCAAGCTGGGATTAACCAGCCATCCGGTGACTCCCTTGCCTAACTCGACAGGCAAATCGAAAGGCCAAGGCAAGGACGTGGAAACGCCGGGTTGACCTAACAAATATAGCCTGGAGACATGTTGGCTTCAGACTGCCTCCACACACTGGCCGAGCACGGTAAGACGGGCTACTAAGGTCACGGTGGTCGCAGCTGCGATGCCTGCAGCTGTGTTCTATGTGAAGTCTTGAGCATCGTTAATGTTAAGGCAGATCGGGGCGTCAGATGAGGCGTCAACATAGTCAGTATCCTCGAGATAATAGAAAATCTAGTGGTATGAGTGTTGCATCTTGAGTTCTTTGCTGCCCTGACGAAGGGCAAGAGTTGCATTTGACGGCGTAGATAGCGAAAAGGAAAGGTCCCGCTTGCATGGCAGCTGGGGCGGTGGAAGGAGGGGGGAGCTCGTAATGCATTTGCCTCGACCTGTGGGTCGAAAAATAATCGAGACTGTTTTGGCTGGGACGTCACCTCTCCCATTCTCGATTATTCTTCCACCCACTAGCTCGGCAGTCTCGAAGTCCTCCACGCGTTCAAAGAGACTGTTTTGGAATGTGGCCTAGCGAACAGTCTTCTCCATACAAGCATCGAAGGTGTCTTTGCGGAAGTGCTGCTTTGTTCTAGCAAGGACATTTATGTTCAAGTGTCAACGGCAGAGAATGTCAGGTACTTTGTCAAGAAACAGATGGCGGGAGAAAGCGTTTGAGAGCAAGAACTCGAACCATTATGGTGACTTGTGGGCGTCGGGATTTCGCTCTTAAGAAGAAGCTGAATCCTAGCCTTTGGTAAAATAAAGAGGCGGGTCGCGCAACCTTGAGCGTCGCGCGTCTCTAAAGGAGAAGATGTTATCTTTCTTAAGCTTGTCATGGAGCTATTCGGCGGAGGTGTGGCCGCTGAGCTGCTCACGGCTGTGACGGCGGAAGATGTTGCCGAGATCATCCTTGCTGACTTGCCCGACAATGTGGTCATTGTCATTTCTCGATCTCGCGAGGGCCTGAGTAGGTCGGGAGCCAGAATTCCACCACGAGATAATATTATCTCTCATCTTCGTGATGGCCTTAACACGGTAGGTGGCGAAGGCCCCGGACAGGAGAAGCTCGTGGTTATTTGTGTTTGGCCTTGTCTCTATTTACACGGTTAAGCTTGGTTGGCCGGGGTGGGCTTGGCGGCGAGCTTGTACGGGCAGCCAGTCACCTATGTGCTTATTCCTCGTCGCTCACTCTTATCTTCGGCGCTGGCATGTAGGTATGACCCTTAACGCATCGCGGCGTGAGGCGGTTTGGCTTTCTTTAGTAAAGACCGAGGGACATCCCGTAGGAGGAAGCGAGGTACATTCTCTAGGAGATCGATGGCCTCCTTCGCCGCCTCAAATATCAGAAAGGCACGGCTAAAAAGCGCCTCCATCGTGGGCGGGAGATGGTGCCGGTGTGCGGTCTCGATAGCCTCACTTCCATCGTTGTGCACTTAGTGCGACACAGCAAGGCGATTGGCTAGCCCCACCTCACACTTAACGCGTGTCTGCCGTCCGTATTGTGACGCGTCGTTACGTACGGAGTAGACCTGGACTGTTTGCTATCTCCTTGACTGCGGTAAGGCTCCCAACGCGTATCGGACCCATTTTTATCGCGTAATGATGAGAGTACAAGCGGGGTACGGAAAGGTCTCTCTGAAAGCAATTACGGCCAAAACACCATAGAAATCATTTTAAAGAGACCTATGACTTCTCAATCAATTCCCGACGAGGCGTTCAACGCCTCTGATCCAAGTAGCTATATCACAGAGGAAAATAGCCGCCGTGAGCAGCCTAACGACGTCACGTGCCGACCCGTCTTCAGCCCGGCCCTAAGGTGCGGCGCCTACTTTCTTCCAATGGAGATGCCTTCTCGCGACTTCGTTATCAAGCCTCTGCCCCATACGCCTCTAGAGCTTTTCCAGCTTTTCCTACCTTATTCCTTACTTAAAAGCTGGGTTCAATATACCAATAGCTGGGTTGAAAGCTTGCTCCGAGACCGTCATTTGAGCCCGAAAGCCC
Source organism: Fusarium neocosmosporiellum (assembly GCA_006518225.1). Classification (NCBI taxonomy): domain Eukaryota; kingdom Fungi; phylum Ascomycota; class Sordariomycetes; order Hypocreales; family Nectriaceae; genus Fusarium; species Fusarium neocosmosporiellum. Next base: position 1,650 of record SSHR01000621.1, on the reverse strand, counting down.
GGCTTAAAAGCTGGGTTAAAACCTCCGTTGCAGAAGTATACGTCTGGCTTGCCATCCTGATTTACATAGGAATTCACAAGGAATCTACGATCCACCGCCATTGGGAGACTTCTGCGCCGGAGCATCAGGCTGCCGACCACAGCATACGCAAATGTCTAACGTACGACCGCTTTCAGCTCCTTCAACGGCACATACGAGTCTTCAACCCATTCAACACAGCCGATACACAACTTCCGAGGGTATTCCAAGCTGTGGATAACTGGTCTGAGCACATACAACGGGTATCTCTCGAGTTATAGACCCCAGGCACGAATATCGATGTGGATGAGTGTATGACCCGCTTCACAGGAAGGTCATACGAGATAACGAAGGTCCCAAATAAACCTACGCCTCTCGGCTTCAAGTCTTGGGTTGCGGCTCAAAAGGGTTTCTTTCTGCGGTGGATTTGGCACCAGCCGAAGAAGCGATACGGGCCAGTTGCCCTGCCAAAGAAGAAGGGTCAGAAGAAGGGTCAAAGTCAGCTTTCTCGTCAGCTACGAAGTCAGAGAAGAAGGGGGCTTTATGCGCCTCTTAATCTGACACAAAGCGTGGTCGTTGCCCTAGTTAATAAGCTGCCTAAAGCCAGATATCACGTCTTCATCGATAACCTCTTTTCCTCCGCGAATCTCTTCACACAGCTACGAAGGCTAGGCCACGGGGCCACAGGCACGGCCCGCCGCAACTGTGGTATTTATAAGCCCTTTGTGCAGCTCAAAGTTGATGACACTGCCGGCCGTAACCTTCTTCGATTTGGGGAGGTACGAAAGGCTCCAACAGTCGATCATAAGGCAAGGAAGAAAGACATATTTACGTGTGATTCCCTTACTAATTTGTCTCTTGGCTTGGCAGGTGAATCAAATCGCGTGGAAGGATAATGCCCTCGTGCTCTTCCTGACTTCTGTGTTCAAGGGAGACGAGCTCGTTAAGCGCAAGAGGAAGCGGCCATATACAATGGAAGCTCGTGCACGCCCAATACAGCGTTATTTCGGTGACGAAGCTGTGAAGGAATTTCAGATCCCTTTGGTTGCCGCTCTCTATAACGACGAAATGAATCATGTGGACCGAGGAGATCAACTGAGGGCATCCCTAGGTTATGACCACCGCATTCGTCGGGGCCCTTGGCAGGCTCTAGCTTGGACTTTCCTCCTCGAAATAGCGCTCGTCAACAGTTATCTCCTTCAGCTTCACGGCAACCCAAGCTGGAAGCGATATAAGTCACAAGCGGCGTGGCGAGGCTGTATTGTAGATGCCCTCATCGCGACTTTCAGCCCGGCTTCTGAAGGAAGGAAGAGATACCAGTCCGGCAACGAAGACCTCAATAACCCGGGCCATAAGCTCTTCTATCGAGGCCGCACCAAGCGCAGCGCTTGTCATGCCTGTCAGGGCCACCGCTGTGGCGATGCGAGGTCCAAAGGAAAGGAGCGTGCCTTGGCCGAGATCAACGGGCATAGAGGCAAGAAGAAGGTGCCCAAATCGAGGTACGGCTGTGAGCTCTGCAATGTTGCGTTATGTAACTCGTCGGTTTGCTTTGACTTCTATCACCATAGAAATTAGGTGCGAAAAGAAGTACCCCTCATTTGCCCGATTTTAATTGGATCAGACCCCTGTCCG
>SSHR01000620.1:0-44318 GCA_006518225.1 Fusarium neocosmosporiellum | reverse complement strand
TTTGAGATGGTCGTCTGTACAGCTGTGCTAATTGCACAAGTTCTTTATGCAATTTTTCGATGCGAGCTTGTACAATATGAGTCTGGTGGAGTATGGCTAGCTGAAAGGCCGACACTTGGATTCGGGTACTATCGACATCCTCCGGGATCGTGAACGTTATGTCCCTCGCTAAAAATGCCATCCGTCGTCTGTTTCACATGTCCCCCCCCCCGGCCCGCACCTTTATCGAGCTTACCGGTGGCGATGAGAAGCTAGTTGCTAATTTGAACGAGGTTTACAACAATGACATTGAGGCTGTGAACCTTCTTGTTGGCACTCTTAGTGAGCTTTTGCCTGAATGTTTTGGCTTTAGCGACACCGCTTTTCGTGTGTTCATTCTAATGGCCAGTCGACGTATCAAGTCTGACCGTTTCCTTGCTGGTGATGGTTGGTGTCCAGAGATTTACACACATGAAAGTATCAACCGGACGCAGAACAATACGACGAAAGATATGCTCCGCAGGCACTTCCCCGAACCTGCTAGGCCGCTTCATAATTTCAAGAATGTGAGCTACGTTTCAAGGCTAATCTAGTACGTACTATTACTAATTTGTATTGCAGGCTTTTACTCCACGGACTAAAATTGGTCAGACCGACAAATACACATGACTGGCAGGAGTATCATGGAGACCAAGCGAAAAGAGATCGCGAGCTATCCTTTATTGTTACCTATCTCGGCATTATGGATGGAGAAAGCGAGGCCGGGACAGAGGGTCATGATGGGAATGATAGGTGGTCTATAAATCAGACCGGCTTCGCCTTGAGCGCACACCTGGCGGGACCATTCGTGCAGATAAGTACACTGCCTGTCAAAGGCCATGATTTATCTGTTACATTTTCTTGGCAAGCGTGAACCGAGAGCAATGAAACTTGTGCTCGACTGGCTCAGGGAGTGGAAGCCTGGTTGAGGTTTTTTGGGCAATGCAATATGTAAATCACCTTCGGTTGCTTCTTTGATTTGAAATATTGGCATTGTGGTGAATTGAGTTTTGAACCAATCTGTCAGCCATTCCGAAGAAAAACAAAACTTGGCACTTTGCGACTAGTAACAGGCCTGCCTGTTAAATTTTTAATCCTCCTCAAGCAGAGCCACCGACAGCTCGAACCTTTTCGATCAGGAATTCAGGGGCAGGGCCACGAGCGTCAGGACCATAAGCCAAGTGAGGCGCAGCAACGATCAAACTACCTGTGCATACAAGATCACCAGTGTTGCAGAAGACCTTGGTCCTATCAGCAGGGTAGTTTGGGATTCGGCCGCGGTTCTGCTGGTTCTTGGTGTAGCCGAACAGAACAGTTCCGGCGATCTTGTCACGGATGGCCGAGTCGAGGTCCTCAATGGAGGCAGCTGCAAGTGCAGCACCCTGACTGTAGCCACCGGCGATCAGAGCCGCGTCGGGGCACTTGGTGTTGGCCTGCTGGAAGAGGCCGAGCATCTCCTTGATGGCGGCACTAGAGGTTCCGCGGGGGAGGGCATTGTCTCCAAGGGTGGCTCGGTAGGCACCGCCAACGCCTTGAATCCAGACGCCGTCCCTGCCAAAGGCGGACTCGAGATTCGAGGCGATGCTGGGACCGAGAGTTCCCTGGTGTATGTGTAAGAAGAGTGATCTCGCTATCGAAACACATTATACGAACCAAGTTGCCCGTCTCAGTTGAACCTCGTGCATAGATGAATATGACATCCGCGCAGGAAGCGCTATTGCCGTTGGTCAGATCGTTGCGGGTGGTTCCACCACCAAGCTGACGCGCCTCAAGCTCCTGAGCAGGGTTAGAGGTAGGCAGAGTCGAAGCCGTGGCAGCTAGGAGTGTGGTAAGAGCGAAGAACTTCATGGTGGGGATGGGAAAGAGCGAAAGAGAAGTAGCCAAGAGTAGAAGTGATTGTTGGTGAAGTGAAGGTATTTATGGTTATCTGCTTCCGTTCCCAGCGGACTGGCAACGATATTTAAGCTTGAACAGATGAACTATCGTCGTCCAAGCTCTGAAGTCGAGCCTCGGCTCACCGTCCATTTCCTCGGTTTCTACCGTCGAGAGAGGGGCACTTTTAATCAAAAGGATGCCAAAACTCTTGATACTGAACCATGCACTCGCAGCCATGAGTCGCGATAGTTTCAGGCAACCCGCTCGCATCAGGAAACCACCTCCGTGCCCCTCCCCGCAAGCTCTTCCGCTTCTAGTCGCAGCCCGCGCTGATCGCTAAACCGGCAGGATGGAACGCTCCCCGCAAGTATGAAAGAGCCCAATCAGCGAATCCTACTGTAAGCTATCACTTTGACGAGCGTGGTTTGGGTTTTAGAGATGAAACCCTGGAAAATCCGCCTTGCCTATTCTGTCACACCTTGCGAAGAGTGTCAGAGCGCGCATAGACATCACCTACATGGTGGTGGAGAGGAATCAGGAGATTTTACGAGTGTCTCTTTGCAGCGATTGGGGGGTTTCGAGATCAACAGAAACACCCCATCATGCCAAGCCTGGACTCGTTCATCCACAAATCAGAGGCTTTGACATTTACCGACCTACCTGACCCTGCCGCTTATCATGGATCGGGTCAACTTAACCTATAGAAAGTCGGAGCATAAATTTCACCATGCAACGGGCTGCGTTAGGCGAACCTGGTCAAATGAGGTCCTGGTTCGAGCAGTGGTTTTAGTGAGCTGAACTGTCTCTTTTTAATGCAAGGTATGCTGAGATGGAGATTATGGTGTCAGAACGAAGCCCAGGGTTTCATCCCGTTCCCATGTCATTGCAGTAACAGAGGAGTATTTGAACTACTTATGTCGCCTATGGTTTCAGCTTCCCGGACCTCTGCACTCCTCCCCTGGCGATTGAGCGAATCTCCTGATGCCATTATGGCTTTGATGTTAGTTGGATTTTTTCCTTCTTTTCTTTTGTGTTGCGGCTGTTTGTCGAGGCGAAAAGCAAAACTCTTCAAGAAGTGCACATGGTCTTTGATGGAAAGATTGGCACTGCTATCGAGAAGGAACCCGAACCAAGTGAGTAACATGGTGTAGTAAGCGTCGCAAGCGAATCTATAATTCTGCTAGGAACGGAATAAAGGAAGGAAGAGACATAGTTGTCAGACATACTGATGAGAGGGATGAACAGAAGGGATATAGAGTTCGCGCTTGTGACATGTTGCTTTGTGCAGAGAAGTTCAGTCTGGTAGCCCGAACTGGCTTATTGATCGGCCATCGGCCATCAAAGGCCTTGAAAAACGCGCTCTCACTGCTCTCAACGCTAAAGGCGTGACCAGGGTCTTCTTAGAAATACTAAGGCGAGGTAGCTAGTTATCACATCGCACTACGGAGTACTCTGATGTGCCTTACATCAGCACCATGCCAATGACATGCAGTTTTTCTCAGATGTTGCTGGTGCCCGACTTCCGCCGTGGTAGTAGTGGATGATCGGAAAATACATTAGAGGAAATTGTGTGAATGTCTATATTTATTCGTAACTTCTCCCGTGAAAGACTTCCACGCTCGCTTGGATAGGATGATTAGATCTTAAAAAGTCCGTTGACTGCCTCAATGTGCTTCAGCTCAGATGTTGCTGTAGAATTCTTGTTGTGAAGTTGGTGACGCTTCCAAAAGAAGCCATTAGCTACAATAACAAAGACCACAGTTTTTGACACATGCCGGCATTAAAACCAAATTCCGAAAAACACCGTAACTTACAATAACCTTCTTTGCCTGCAGCAGAATTCTCGATTTCTCGTTTGTGGCGAGACTAAGACCTTGCACGCTCGTGTCAAAGACTAACCTCTGAGGAACGGTTGTTTTAAACCCGGGCTTTTTGGTCAAAGCGGCTCGGGCCTCTGCGACGGCTAACTACTCCACGATTAGGGGCTCTGAGGCAGTGAGGCCAGAGGCTCGCTCGTGGCTTGCATGCAACATTGCCACAAACAAACTTCGCGCCGAGGATGCCAGATTTAACCGTATGTCTAAGGTTATTTAAGCAGGCCCACTCTTTTGGCAGGGCAAATTTTGAGAGGCATTAGATATCATCCGCTATCTGGCTTCCTGCGGGTCAGCTTTACTTGTTTTGCGAGGGCTATTGCAAGCAATAATCGATAGCTTGTCAATAAACTGTCACGGCTGAGGAAGAGGCGCTTCTGGAACTACTTGGCGTGTTTTTAAATTAGAGGCTGCACGTAGCCTGAGGGACTCAAAGAGCCTTATTCCGCCATGACAGCTGCTCCCCAAGCTTCCTTCTTCCTCTCACCCAGTGGCTATCATTCGTTTTTTCTGCCCTGGCTAATGAGGAATTTTTGTCATATCAAGCCGGTATGATGATCCTCACCACTGTCTTTATTTCTGCGCTGGCAGCGACAGCTATCGCCGGGCCCTGTCAGCTTAGCCGTCCTTCCTCCACCGGGATTACTACTTGGAGCTTCTCAAGCACGATTGAGCCGAGCCGAACTGCGAAAACAGAGACGGACCCTATCACAGACACTTCCGGTGAGACCGGATCAGCAACGACGACTACAGCCGAGACAAGTAGCGAGGCATATTCATCTAGTATCTGGATCTCCCATACCACTACCGGTACTGACACAACTTCTTATTCTGTCTCTGGAATCTCGACCTGGAGCCTCAGCCACACGTTTTCATCCTCCAGTACGACGACCGACGGCATGACTTCTACTGCCACCTCGGCCGATATCAGCACTATAGAAACCACCACGACCTCGACCAGCCCCCCACAGGCGCTCAAAACTCGAACGCGGAGGGGAGGTCTCCCCCCTGGGACACCGATGCATTGGTGCACCACGCCCGGTGCCGTGTCCCTCACCTTCAACGAGGGTCCCACCCAATACACGGCTGCTATTCTGAATATGCTAAACGCTGCCGGCATGAAGGCCACTTTCTTCGTGAATGGATTAAACCATGAGTCTATCCATGACCACGCGTCCATTATCCAGCGCATAGTTAATGAAGGCCACCAGATTGCCTCTCTTGGGTGAGTCCTTGAGGCGCAGATGGCCGATGATCGCTTCTAACGGTGTTAATAGCTGGCGCTATCTCGATCTTACACAGCAGGCCCCCATTGGGATACAGGATAACATGATCAAGCTTGAAGACGCTCTCATCTCCATCGCCAACGTGCAGCCCAGCTACATGCGACCGTCTTACCTACGCTACGATACCGAGTCGATGAGAGTCCTTGGAGATCTTGGCTATGTAACCATATTTTCCTCCATCACTGTCGACGACGAGAACCTACAGCACAATCCTCACCAGGCTATTAACAACTTCATAAACGACCTAGACGCGGAAGGGACGATTGCATTGCTGCATGACACGCACCCCAAAATGGTGGACGATATGCTCCCCGGGATTATTGCTGCTATACAGTCAAGGGGCCTCAGGGGCGTGACCGTGGGAGAGTGTCTGGGCATACCCTCGTCTAGGTGGCATCCTATTAATCCTTGAAGAATGGATTACTAGATCAGTGATACCTTCAGGGTGCCCCTAGTTATCGTACTTACTTCTAGCTACAGAATACCAAGTTGTTAGTTGCTGCGAGAAAATAAATTAATATCCTAGCTTTATTAAAAGACACTTTCCTAATAGAATGATGCGACCCTCGTCATAACTCCAGCCTCCCTCTCCTCCTCGCTGAGATTATTGAGATCAGCGATGAAGAAAGTCTGGTCGACCTTTAGCCTCGCCACCTCGACCCAGAACCTGTCGGACTCCAGTTCCGGTGGAAACTTGTCGCCAAAGAACACTTGGTGCAGGTCAGCAACACCCCCATGAGCACCTAATGTAGCAAGAACAACTTACAGAAGGGAACAACAAACACCTTGACATTCTGAAGGTCAAAGATGTGAACCTTTTCCTCCTCAGTCCTCGTGACCGCAAGCGCAATCTTATTAGGCTTCGCCCCAGCCTTCAAAAGTCTCACTAGAATCTCCACAACATTCTGCCAGTGACCCAAATCCGCAGACTTGTGATACTCAGTCGGGAGATCCCAGAGCCTGCTCCTACCCTGCTGGCTCAGCAGCCCCCACGCTGCTGTATCAACAATGCTAAAGTTGTTGCAGTCCAGCAGCGTAAGATCAAGAGACTCCTCTTCTTCCTTGAGAAGGTACCGCACGGCTCCGACATTGGCCGTCAGGGCTGCGATATGTAGCGCTGTCCGTCCCTTGAACTCTCCATCAGCAACCTGAGCGTTGAGGTGCTCCGGTCGTACCATCTCTGCACGGTCATCCGAAGGGCGGTGTTTGCCATAGTGCTGCTGACTTGATACTCAGGGAAATACGCAACTTGGTGGAGGGCCGTGAAGCGAGAGCTGGACATGCTAGATACGTTCCAGAAGAGAGAGTCGGGAAGACCTTCCAGTTGTAGGAGCTGTTCAAGCTGGAGAATGGCGTTGGAATATGATTTGGAGCGCCGGAGTAGTAGGCCTAGGAGGGTCTCGTCCGACCTGACGTGTTGGCTTAGATCACATAGGTCCGTGTCGTAGAACCAGCGAGCGAGGGTGAACTTCCCGCTCATGAGTGCCTTGGCATAGTGCCCGCAGTAGTCGGCATCTGGGTCTCTGTACTTGCGGAACACATCCAGATACTGAACATTGTCGGGCAAGCCTCGGAAGGTAGCATAGTACCGCTGCCATTGTTCAGGGCGCACGTCTTCTGCCTGAGGGTGACGAAGCAACGCATCGAACGTTATCCAGTCCTGCGTGGCTCCAGCAACCAGGATACCTTGCAGCCAGTCTGATGGCGTCAGTCTGGGTGTATGCTCGGACCCCAGGAGATAGTCGATCACGAACGGCTGACTACTTTGCATAGCGAGGGGGTGGATTTTATTGGTATCAGCTCCGAGCTTGACCAGGATGTCAAAAGTTTTAATAAAGGCTTCTTCGTGGTGTTTGCCATGTAGGAGCATCCTCCGCCCGATGCCCTGAGCGGCATATGTCACGCACCACCCTATGATGGGATGGTCCTGGCTGGACATGCCGTTTGAACCGAAGGACCGTCGGTAGGTGTTGAGAAAGTCCTTTATTTTTGCCTTATCCTGGTTCCGTGGCAGGATTTCGAGCATGTAGTGCTGGTGATTCATAGAAGCGTACCAAACAGGGGAGACGTGAGCCATGCCTCCAAAGGTGTCAGAGTATCGAACCTTCAGACCGGGCAGGTCGAATGGATCAGCCCCAGAGGCGATCAGGGTCTCTGCAGCAACCCTGTTATTAGCTGGAACTGCCCAGGTTAGGGGCGTGCCATCCGCATCCCCGTACATGGAATCCAGACCTTGTCGGTAGCGATGTCCGGACTTGGAACGGGCCTCCAGAGGGGCTCTAGCCTCCATTAAACGTTGGCACACTTCTGGAATGTTTTGATCTTCAAAGGAGCTGAGGAAGTGAAGGGGAGTGGTGCCTTCTTCGCTTGCCACAGATGGATCAGCGCCACAATCCAAGAGGTAGAAAACGACGTTTCTGTGGCCTGCTCTGGAAGCCCAGAGCAGAGGCGACTCGCTCCATTGGTTCAAGTAGTTGACATTAACAAAACCCTTTTCGGTTAATCGGTGTAGAAGGTCGAGACGATTGGCAGCTGAGCACAGAAGCACAGTCTGTCCTTTATTAGCTTCCGTCCCCATCTGGCGGTGAATTCGAATTTCGTCAAATATGTCGTCATCCGATAGTACCCTTTGATCGTAGTATTGCCGTGGCGTCTCAATTCCTGTCCCGGAGTACTTGGTACGTAGCAATCTCATAGCTTGTGTGAACAGTTCTGGATCCAAGGACAAGAGTCGCCGTTTGGCCGTCTCGCTGCCGTTGCATATGCCTTCTCGGAGCCACTCGAGGTCAACTTCCCTCGGTTTTGGAAACTCTCGGTCGAGAGCCTCGTACAGGTGGCTGACCATGCCGCGAGCACATGCGTGACCGCCCTCAGCTGCTTGAAGAAGTAGGGACAAAGATTCGTCTATCGTCGCCTGGCTTTTCGGATCAAGCTGGACGGTTCGGAGGTAGAACATCGCGTATTGCCAAGCGGCCTTTACGCGGCGGCCCGTTTCCCCCCTGGGATCCTGTGCGACCCTCTTTACTTCTCGCATCACGTTGCTGATGATAGCAGGCGGTAGAAACCTGAGAGTTCCCATAGAGGCATCTGCCTACATAGATGGTTAGTTCGTGCCACACGAAATTTCGACAATCTTCTTTGCGTACCTCTAGAACTGCTCCTCCTTGCCGAAGAGAGAGTGCATCGTTTGGTTTCGGGTCTCTCAGTTGACGCCTTGGAAGGTCAGCATGTAACCAGTGTCTTATGTATCATAGACGGCCTCACCATCGTTTCCAAGTTTCGCCAACGCGGTGAACTGCAATACCCTCAGGTACTTCGTCCATCCTAGGCATATCTGCAACTGATCCGCCCAGTCGCATCTTTCTGAAAGACTGGTCGAGCCATGCAAGCGATTTGCCCAGACTCAAAACCCTGCTCACATCGTCCTCTGTTGGCTCGTCAAGGCCTGGGGTATCACGTCAACATCCATCTTGTGCTACACCTTCATAAGGGGAAGCCAAGGAAGCAACTTACTTGGCTGAAGCCAGATATCTTGTTCTTGGGGGTTCAAAGGAGTGGGCCCATTTTTCTCATAGTCCTTTGAGAAGATTGCTCGAAACTCTTCCCAGATGAGATACTGATGCATGGTGATCCTCATATTCTCCAAGAGGGACTTGATGTTGGAACGGGATTTCGACTCCATCAATGCCATCACGATGGTCTTGGCCATGTCGTCAACGATCTTCTTGATCGAGTACAGGCTTCTTGAAGGCTCCTCATTCTCTCCAGGCGCCAAGATACGGTCCAAGGTCGTGAGGGACTGATAAACCAGGCCAGGAATTCGCTTCTCATCAGTCCGCTTCATGAGTTCAAAGAATGCATCTCGCGTGAGGCCAGCGTCTTTTATCGCGTCCAGAAATGTAAACATCAACCCGCCACCGAGCAATCGCCATAGCACAAGACCAACTGAGTATACGTCTGCCTTTGCAAGTTGCGCCCCATCCAGATGCTCACGACACTCAGGCGCTTGCCAGAATCCTGAACCAAAGGAGAGTCGTACCGGGGCTTTGAGGCTCGATTGAAGCAGAGAAGACCCGAAGTCCTCAATCTTGGCGATGTATGTGAGCTGGGGGTCATTGAAGATGAGGACGTTTGCTGGCTTGATGTCGCCATGGATGATTCCGACGTCGTGCAGGGTGCGAACGCCGGTGACAATATCCACGGCAAGACCCAGCATCTTTCGATAGTCGACCGCTTTTGGGTTGTTTAGGTACTTTTTTAGGTTGATTTTAGCATCTTTCAGGACAAATGATGGCATCAAGACACCGTCTTTGACGGACTTCCAGCAGACACCCAGAAGTTGGACGATATTGGGATGGCTGTGGATAAAGGTGTTGCGCAGGATCTGCAGCTCCATAGCCATGGATGACCACAGCTTGCGACTTCGAGGGCTGTTGAGATCTGCATCTGGTCGGGGAATTTTGACGGCGACGAGGTCTGGTAGTTTTCATGTATCCGGCAGTACCTCATCCCGGTCGTTCATGGAACGTGCTTCGAGCAAGTCTTTGGACTTCGCCAGACATACCGAGAAGTAGCCTCCTTTGTTAGATCGGACTTCGCGTCGATACTTGCGTCGTCAAGAAGGACGCCCAGGAGAGTTAGAGACCGGTCGAGACGTTGGTGTGTGGCGAGGAAGATGGACATGAATGACAGGAGGTCATGATCGCGCTGTTTGGCTTCGGTTGACATCGTTTACTGGGCGAAATAAGGGTCATTGAGCTCAAGGGATTCCTTCTCTTACGTTGATCAAAGAACCGGTCAGATCAGTGCATGAGTAAGTCAATGGCAATGACGCTACGGTACGGCCCGTTTGAGGCCAAGTGGAGAAGAAATTTGGGGACGTTGGGCTTTTGAAGACCGAAGGCTGAGGTAGCCCAACACCAGCCTGATGTGATGGGCGTGTCTGCCCAGTTACCGCGTGTGGCTTCAGCCGCTCAGAACTCCATGGCTTGTCACCTCGATAGTGTGTGATAGTGGCGGCGCTAGTTCGCCTGCCCCCTCACGAGGCAGACAGGACATTAGCCAATGGTCTTGATAAGTTACCAATCATCAGCTGGTTTCAAGCCCACAGCCTGCTTACGAAGGCGGTACAGTATCGCTCATATTTGTTGCACAATTTAAGCCGTGCCATTTCATCCTCCCACCGTGATCCTCTGCAATCTACCGATTGTCATCATGGCCTCTGACCCTACCAGCATACCCGGCACCGCCCTCATCGCAACAAGCCTCTTTTTGCAGCTCTTCCAAGGCGGCATCGACGGCTTCTCGGTGTGGCAGAAAGGTGAAACGCTGGCTTCCGACGCCCTCATCTTCAAAGCCCGACTCGAAATGCAGGCTGCCAGGTTCAAGGCCTGGAGTCTGGACTGGGGTTTTGACTGTGGACCTGACGCAGTATGCTGGCGAGATGCCCGCCTTGTCTAGCACAGCGACCTAGTTGTTAAATACGTCGTCATCATCTACAGTTTCTTGGACTCGCTGGGCGAGCCTTCGACCGACTTTCCGTCGCTGGCGTCTGCCGAGAATGTGCCAATTTCAGCGGCCACTTCAATCGGAGCCATGATCCGGTTGGCGTTTAATGACTCGAGGGAGCGGGAAGAGTGGGCGGAGAAGCTTGAAACCATGAGAGACGAGGCTCGGATATCGGAAAAGCTACGGTGGGCCCTCAAGGAAGGGGAGATTACCAAGACGCTGGGACTGCTCGAGTCGATGATTGATGACCTCTGCAAGTTCTTCAAGCCGCCCGTGAACGACCCGGTTGCCATACAGGTTGCCAATTCCTTGCTGTCCTCCCTCAGCATTTCCAAGCTCAACGCCGTCGTTGCAGGCGCTCCTGATGACTCCATGCTCCAGAGCCTAGCCCTTCTGAAAGTAATGATCCTGCAGCTCCGGCTTGGGGCTAGCAACGCAGACAGGGTCGACGAGAAGGACCGGTCATTGCGTGAGACGGGAGCGCTCGACGAGCGGACGAAGAGGTCGACTGGGACATTTCGAAAGGGATCAACAACTGCAGACGTTCTCGTGGAGTGGAAATTCATCGACGACTCACATACTCCTCCAGGGCACTCTGAAGCCACATACCGTGCCATGGCAGAGAACCGCATCAAGAATCTCGCCCGTCTTCTCAAATGCAGTTCGAGACTTGAAGACTTGAGAACCCTGGACTGCGTCGGGGTAGTCACACGGGACGGACTCTCCGATGACGAGGTCCGGTACGGCATCATCTTCCGTATGCCGTCGAGTGGGTACACGACACTAAAGACCGTACTTGAAGGGCCCCAGGATGGCATCTTCCTCGATGACTGGTTCAAGGTTGCCCGGAGTGTGACCCGGGCGGTGCTGTGTCTGCACCTGGCAGGATGGCTTCACAAGGGACTGCGGAGCGAAAACATCTTGTACTTTGCGGGGGAGGACGGCATTATTTCATATGAAAAGCCCTATCTAGCTGGTTTTGAGTACAGTCGAGAGATTTCCGCACTGGGACAGACAGAAGGCGTGACGGACGACCTCGAGGCCAACCTTTACCGGCACATGGAAGTGCAGGGTGTGCCCGAGGAGTCCCAAAATGCTGAAGAGGGGCGGTCGGCCCGGGATCAGGACAGGACGCCTTTTGCTATGAAGCACGATATTTACGGCGTTGGGATGCTTCTCCTCGAGCTGGGCCTTCAAAAACCAGTCATTCAAGTTTACGAAGAAGCGACTCAGGGCGAAGGTTACAAGCACTCTGCCGCTGCTTTCCAGGAATGGATAGTAAGCAGGGAACTGCCCAAGCTTGGACGATCGAGAGGAAAGGAATACCTGAAGGCTACAGGGTTGTGTTTAACGTCGGGATTTACAGGCACCTCGGCGGAGGAGCTCCAGCATGCCTTTTACAGGGACGTTGTTAAGCCCATCAATGGCTCTTGGGGGAGGTAAAGAGGGCTAGTATAGAGGTAGCTTTTAAAGCTTTTAAATCGGTTGTGCCTTCAGGGTCAGGGTTAGCACTTGCGTTTAGGTATGGTAACCCTAACCCTGGAAGCTTGAATACACTCCTCGATAACCTGGCGGTTTAACCCCTTATACTCTGCTAATTGACCCCGATATAACAGCAGGATAGGGTAGTTGTAGTTCACCTCGTACCAAGTACTTATGGAAAAGAATGGCCAGATCGTCATCTGCTCTTGGTCGTGAAGGTGGAGCCTCTGCCACCGAGTCTATCAACAGTGGGCCTCTACCTAGCCCCCAAGTACCCTTTGGCGGCGTCAAGCAGAGCGGTCTGGGTCGCGAGCTTGGCAAATACGCTCTGGATGAGTATACTGAGACCAAGTCCATTTCAATCAAGTTCGCGCTCCAGATCTAGACTCTCCGTAACATAGCTAACTTTGCGTATAAGACTAGATTAACTCTTTTCAGCTAGGATATTAATCTTAGTTAATATATTTAAAATACCTATCTATACTTAGTGAATTATATACCCTTTTATATCTTAATCTAGTATTAATCCTATCGTGGTAATATTTTTAATTTAACATGTCCACACGGCTATATCTTAGTCTAAGCTGCTGTCGGCCTGCCCGACAAGGCGTGGAGCCTAAAACCCTAGGTTGAAATAGCTCATTTCCGCATCCCCAAAGAGCACTCGCTATCAAGTAACGATCACGGTCTTCAGCACCCTGCCGTCATGTCTCTTAATAGTGGAAACCTGTTTGGAGTGAAGGGCCGCGTGGCAGTTGTCACTGGCGGAAGCAGCGGCCTTGGCTTGATGATTAGTCGAGTGAGTCTTGAGAACGAGTTTGGAATTACGAGAAAAGTTGGTCTAATAATATGGCAGGGTCTTGTAACAAATGGCGCCAGAGTATATGTCGTTGCTTTGCCATCTGAGCCGATTGACACAAGAGTCGCGGAACTTAATGAGCTGGGGAGAGCACAGGGAGGAACTTCACACGGGTAAATGCTTTAATCTATGGACACGAATCTGAAATAGTCCTAATTTCCATTCTAGGGTCTCCTGCGATGTCTCTGATAAGAAGGAAATCCAGGATCTCGCTGCCTATATCAGCCAGCGAGAGAAGCACGTCGACATTCTTGTTTCCAACGCGGGAATTAGACGGGACCCTCCAGTGAGGTGCAACGTCCTGACAGCATCCCTCTCAGAGTTGCAAGCGTCAATGTGGTCCTCACGGCACGCAGACTGGGATGACACGTTCTGCATCAACACAACGGCTCACTATTTTCTCTCTGTGGCATTTCTGCCCCTGCTAGAGGCAGCCTCGTAGATTGGTAGGGATGAGGGTCGGGGAGTGGTTATTATGACAAGTTCGTGTGCGAGTATGCACAATGCGACAAACATTAATCTGACAAGCTACGCCACGAGCAAGGCTACGACTGACCACTTAGTCAAGCTGCTCGCAGCCAAGTTCAGCCGCTTCTATGTACGAGTGGTGGGGATCAATCCCGGTTGTGAGTAATGCAGGCATATGTTTACCACCTTACTGATGGATGCAGTCGTTCCCAGCAACATGAACCCAGTTGGGGAGGAGGGAAACCTCTTTAGTGCTTTATTTGACCAAGTACCCGCTAAGAGAGCAGGGAACGAGAGTGACATTGCAGGCACGGTGCTGTATCTTGCTAGTCGTGCTGGAGTAAGTGGATAGGCTTCCTGTATAGCTGCATGGCGCTGATATCGTGTATAGGCCTACGTCGATGGAATATCCCTATGTGTTGATGGCGGCCGTGTTCTTCTAGCAAATGGTCAAGAGTAGATGGAACCAGTCCTTGATATTTCATCATAAGCAAGGAGAAGCTCACTCTATTGTGAGAAAGAGTGAGTGTTCTAACATGGCCTAGGATCCTTCCATCTCCATCGCGTGTGGTTTCTTCACAGGCCATTCATGGACGGGAGTCTAGACTATCTCTTTCGAGACAATATGAATTCTCTTGCACCCTGTTTCCCGTGCTCAGAGCAACATTGGTCCGTCTTTGCCGACTTTTAAGAACCCGGAAAGATATCGTAACAGTTGCGGTACCGCCAGTGACACCGCCTCCACAATTCCAGAGACAATCCCGCTCTTCAGGGACACTTCGCTGCTTACTCCCCTGGCCGTATCACTGTATCAGTAGTTGACGGAGAGGCTGTCGAGGGAGCATAAAGACTTTCCAAAGTCAGTATAGGGTAAGCCAGTGTCTCACGAGGATATATGTTCCACGAGAAACATCTCCTACAAAAGTGAGCTCCTCGTTAGCAACGGTAATGTCAGCACTAAGGTTCTAGGTGGGACTCACTGCTATGCTAGACGAGCCAACAGAGGGAGGGGCTCGTGGTGTGATAGAGTCCGACGCAGCCCGCCCCTCTGGCGTCGGAAGGGCCGACAAGCCCAGGTATCCGTCCAAGGCTTTTAAGATACATGGTCCCGCGAGCAAATACATGTGAATGTTTGCCTGAGCAACGAATGAACGCATTTAATTACATCAATACTTTCTCCATCTGACATCGAAATGTCCATTGTCGCGCTCTCCGACGGCTTAGAGTAAGCAGGCAAGTCAGCCTAACTACAACCCTGGCTGACACTTGTTGCTAGCTCCAAAATCGTCGAACTGGATGTTCGGGAACTTGCGTCTCGACTCAATGTTTCCAACATGGGCAGCCGAGACGCCAAAGCCTATCTTACTTTGCTAAGGTCGCTCGAGGCTGTCATGGAGAGTATAGAAAAGGCGCCGGATTACACGCCGCTAGAACTTGTACCTCAGAGAACCACAGAGCCACGTACCTTTTGGAGGCCAAGGCCAGAGGACAACCCCTTCAACGCCTGGAGTCACAGATGTGACATTCTGTCTTTGTCTCCAACAAGCGATTTGCTGGCTGGATATACCGTTGCCATCAAAGATAACATCTCTGTCGGAGGTTTGCCAACGACTCTTGGCGTACCCCTATCACTGTTCTCTGGTGCGGATGCATACCCTATCTCATCCATTGATGCCATGGTCGTATCGCGTATTCTTGCCGCTGGCGGGGTTATCAAAGGGACATCAACCTGCGAGAGCTTCTGCGCATCTCCGCTTTCTTTCACATCGGCGACAGGCCCAGTTCACAACCCCCTCTTGCACGGCTACACTGCCGGCGGTAGTAGCAGCGGCTCAGCTGCTCTGGTTGCAGCCAATCGCCTGGCCTCAACAAAAGATGGCTCTTGGGGTCCGACTGTCGAGTTGGCAATCGGCAGCGACCAAGCCGGGTCGGTTCGTATCCCAGCCTCATATAATGGCATCTACGGGCTGAAGCCCACCTTTGGCCTTGTTCCATACACAGGTGCCGCTTCCATGTCCCCGATGATTGACCATATTGGCCCTCTAGCCACATGCCTTGAAGACATTGCGGCCTTGTTGGAGACAATGGCAGGCTACGACGGCTACGACGCGCGGATGACTCCCGAGACACCCTTGAAACATCAAGTGAGGCCTTACCTGAGCTTGCTAAGACAATCACGACTCAATATTCGCGATACTCTCAGGCCAGGTGAGAAACTGACAGTTGGCCTTCTCCGGGAAGCGTTCGACATGCCTGGTGTTGATGCCGAGGTACGGAGTATTGTTTACCGGACAGCGAGACAATGCTTTGAAGCTGTCAATGCTTCAGTCGTTGAGGTTCACATTCCAATGCATCAACAAGGGCCAGCAATATGGACTGCAGCAACTCGATCTTCCATGTCTTCATGCTTATGCCAAGGAAACCCTTCTGGCCACCTCTCTTACTCACCTCCGCATACACAGCTCGAGTGGCCACCCTCCCAAGAAATGTATGACACGCTAACATCAAATAATCCTGCGGTAGTCAACATCATGTTCAGCGAGATGTTCGCCAGAGACTCGGCCAAACCAGGCTTAGCAGCCAAGGCACATCGGAAGGTCTTTGAGCTCAGAGCCGCCTATGATTACGCCTTGGAGAGTGTCGACGTTCTGGCCACTCCTTGTGCTCCCACGGTTGCGATGCCTCACCCCCCCCCGAGGGAGGTGATGTTTCCATTCTGGACAGGCTTGGAATTGCTGTTGGCTTGACAAGCAATACGTGTCCCTTTAATGTGACCGGTCACCCCGGCTTGAGTGTTCCCTGTGGCTTTTCTACGGGCAGTGACCAGCATAATGTTCCGCTGCCTGTGGGGATGCAGATTGTTGGGCGGCGATGGGCAGATGAGCAGGTTCTCGAGGCCGCTGCTTTGTATGAAAGAGGTCGAGAGATAACAGAGATATAGATACTTGCTGAGAGCACTACGCCAGGCCTAGACTACACGTTACGGATACTCCATATCGATCCTTTGCGCTATTGTTCGTTGAGAAACTTGGAAGTCATCTGATCAATCCATTCCGTATCCGCGGTTCTGATACCCAGTCCTGCGAGATGCCCCCAGACAGATGGTATGACTCTCAGTGTCGCTTGAGGAATCCATCTAGACTCCTTTTCTGACGCTTCCCAGCGAAAGTATTGGTCGGTCTGGCATGGCATGAGCAAGACATGTGCCTTGATCCGTGAGAGAGCGTCTTGTAAGGATACATCTCCCGGCCCACAGAGAGAGGTGACGTCGCCCTTTTGCCACATGGCTATCTTAGAGAGCAGGTCGTCCGGGTGCCAACTGTAATAGTTTGTTCCGGCCACCTCGTAGTCCCAAGCACTCAAGGTTTCGTATCCCAACGACTTGTACTCCTCCTGCTCGAACCACTCGGGACTTGTCAGCCAAGCTGAGTACGCTTTGCCAAAAGCCCGCAGCCCACCAGGTGCAGACCCATGGCTGTCTCGTTCTCGGTAGTCAGCCGAGTACTCCAATGCCGCCTTGGGTCCTTCTAGAAACTGGTAATTATGTCTGCTGGTCTGAGCTGAGGAACAGATAATAACAGCGTTGCGAACCATCTCAGGATGCAGCAGAGTCCAGTAGTACGCACACTGCCCTCCCATGGAGAAGCCCACTATCACATCGATGGTTTCGACATTGAGATGGAGTGTGAGAAGCTGGTACTGAGCAAGGACGCAATCTCGATAATCGGGCGAACGGGGGAAGTTTGTCATATTGGACGGACTCGAGGATTCTCCATTCCCAAACAAGGCTACGACGATGATCCTGTGATCTCGGAGTGCCCCGTTGGCAAAGGTCATAGTTGACTGGAGCCGACCACGAAAGCAGGTCAAGACCAGCGCCGTCTTGCTTGCATTTGGGTTGATGACTAGATAAGCCAGCTGAACTGAAGCCGGAACCGTCCCATCGTGAAAGGTGAAATCGTTGATGGCGTAGTGCTGGATTGCATTATCGGACATTGTGTTTAGAATGCAGGGAAGTGCTTTTCCTCAGGTATGAAGCGCCAGTGTCTGGAGATTTTATCCTTGGACATGTGTCGGAACATCCGACATTCCAACTACTATACGTTCAGTGCTGTGTTTGTATGATGTTTTGTCTTGGTTATCTACCGGAGGAGTGGCTGTGCAGAAACATCACTTTTGTTAAGAGAAAGCGGCAGGATAATACTGACATTTGCGTCTAGATTAAATGATTGGTATAACATGGCATCGGAGATTGGAGGTTTTTAAGTCCGCTGATCATAGCTAGTCCATCTAGGGTAGCTAAGGTTGTCGCTGGGTCCGACAGGCCAGTTTCGGGCTGTCCGATATCTGCACTCTGGGGATTTCTATGGGGCTGGCGAAGCGATGGTAGGATGGGTGGAAGAGGATTAGATTAAATGAGCGGTGTTGGGGCTTAAATCTCGAACGTCTCAAGCTTTGTCCCCGATCTTTCTACTCAAATGATCCCCAGAGTACGTTCTAGTCTCTTAGTTGGGAGGGGATCAAACACGGTAACCAGGACCAAAACCGAAACCCGGCTAAAAAACAACCAATCAACATGACTACCTCGTGCTGTGTCAATGGTGGCACCCCCACAGAGCGAAGTTCGGCACCGCACCCCCTCGGTACGTTTGTCGCCTTGTAATTGATGCATGGCAACGAAAGCAGCTGACATACTCGTGTAGATCCGTTATCCCTGCAAGAGATCCGCACCACTGCTGTCCTGGTCCGATCTGCTGCCCCAGCGGGCATAGTCAAGTTCAACAGCATCACCCTCATCGAGCCAACCAAGGCCGAATACGCAGCTTTCAAGCATTGTAATGGCGACCCTCCTGTAAGGAGATCCCTTGCTGTCGTCATATCAAGGCAGAACCAGCAGGTCTCTGAGGTGACCGTCAACTTGGTCACCTCTCAGGTTGAATCATGGCGTAATCTGAAAGACGTCATGCCCATTCTCACACTCGAGGATCTGGACGTGATTGAGAGGATCGCCAGGGATCACCCTGCTGTCATTGAGGCCTGTCGTGGCATCGGAATCACCGACATGTCGAAGGTATTCTTTGACGGCTGGGCCATCGGCATGGATGAGCGGTGGGGGTTTGAGCATAGACTACAGCAAGCCCTTCCGTACTATCGCGAAACAGCGTCGGATAACCAATATGCTCATCCTCTCGACTTTACGGTCATTGCCGATACCGAAACTGAAGAGATATTGTCGGTCGACATTCAAACAGTCAATGGAGAGCGAACACCATTCCCTCGGGATCAACACAACTATCTTCCCGAGCATATTGGGGAGGGTTACCGTCACGGGGTGCTGAAGCCGATAGAGATTACCCAACCTCGAGGGGTATCCTTTACTATGAACGGTAACGAGATTGAATGGGCCGGCCTTAAAATGCACATCGGCTTTAACTACCGCGAAGGTCTCGTGCTCTCTCAGACGTGCGGATCCATGACCCCTACGAAGATCGCGTACGCCCCATCTTCAACAGGCTCAGCGTTGTCGAGATGTTTGTCCCGTATGGCTCCCCCAAAACGCCGCACCACCGCAAGCACGCCTTCGACATTGGCGAATACGGTGCCGGATACATGACCAACTCGCTCAAGCTTGGCTGCGACTGCAAAGGCACAATCCACTACCTTGATGCGCACCTGGTATCAGGGGACGGCAAGCCATGGACCATTGAGAACGCCGTCTGCATTCACGAAGAGGATAACGGGCTGTTATACAAGCATACTGATTTTCGAGATGGGACTGTTATTTCGGCCCGTGATCGAAAACTCGTGATCTCGCAGATCTTGACAGCGGCGAATTACGAGTATGCCTTCTATCATACGTTTTCCCTAGATGGGACGTACAAATGCGAGGTCAAGCTCACTGGTATGCTGAATACCTATTGCCTGCACCCGTCTGAGGAGTCGGCACCCTATGGGACCGAAGTGGCAAAGCGCATTGATGCACAGAATCACCAGCATATCTTCTCCCTGCGGATCGATCCAGAGATTGATGGGCCAGCCAACACAGTGGTTCAAAGCGACGCAGTGCCGTCGAGCAGCCCAGTAGGGTCCAGCGAGAACCCTTACGGAAATGGGTTCCTGGCCAAAAAGACCGTCTTTCGTACGGCTAAAGAGGCCGGAGCTGCATATTGTCACGAGACGAGTCGAACGTGGGACATTATCAACCCGAACCGCATCAACAGCGTCTCCAAGAAGCCAGTGGCGTACAAGATTATCAACTCGTCATGTCCCGCCCTCCTGGCCCAGAACGACAGCGTGATGGCCAAACGGGGAGCCTTTGCCACCAAATCACTCTGGGTCCTGCCATACGAGGAGCATCAGAGATTTCCAGCGGGCTCGTATGTTTGCCAATCCACGGGTAAGCCCCATCCAGGCAATGAGACCATCGCCGAATGGGTTGCTCGTGATGGTTCCATCGACAACACTGACATCGTCTGTTACATTCAGTTTGGTCTGACTCATTTCCCACGCTCGGAGGACTTTCCCATCATGCCGGCTGAACCGGTGAGTGTCATGGTGCGCGCAAGCAACTTTTTCCGACAGAATCCTGCCTTGTGGGTTCCGCCGTCGGAACTTGTGAAAGATTCGTCTTCCAAGTTAGTTTCGCCTCCGTCTGTGAAGCCGTCAGGTGGCATCGGCAACAACCCAAAGCTGTGAAGGAGAATGGCATGGTTAGGCTTGTTTGTGCTGAGATCCTCCTGTCGGATTGAAGTTAATTCGCGCCCGTAGTGGTCTATAGCTAAGGATCGTGGCCTCCTGGTCCTGTAGTTATTTCGTCAATCTTTAATCAATACATTCAACCCATAACTTTCACTAGTTTGTGGCAGTGCTGGACATTGACTGTGATAGTAGCTAAGGCTCATTAGCCAAGGATTATTTGAATATTCTAGTCCCAGACCTTGCCTAGGTCCAATGCCACCTGTAAGCTCCTGCGGAGCGAGCATCTGGCTATTTTTCCTTGATATTTTTCCAATGCACATTCGGCAAGGAGCGCCTCATCATTTCTTTCCGTGACTCGTCGTCATTCTACTTATAGTATATAGTCCTAGAACTTTGACCAGATCTCCGTTTTTCCGCAGCAAACTACATTTGCTATGACCAGGCAAAAGAAACTAGCCAAATAACTGGCAGCTGCAAAGATGATGACACCCGTGTAGTTGCCAGCCATCTCGAGAAACTTCCCACCCATCGCGGTACCAGTGAACATGCTAATGTTGTATTAGCAATCCAGCTCGATCAAAAAAGGTGCTCTTGTGACTCACCTGATGCTAACCAGAATGTATGCGGTAGAGTAATATCGTCCAAATGACTGCAGCTTGCACAACTGACCAACGCACACTGGAGCAAGACTGACATTGCTGCCGCTGAAGAAGCCAAAGACCAGCGAGAACATAACAAGCAATGGCTCACTCGACTTGGCCGGCAACCATAGGCACAAGATGCTGACAAGGCAACCAAAGACCGTGAGTATCAGCATGTTGAAGCGCCCTATCCGATCGGCATAGTACCCCGGAATCCACCGACTCAGCACACCACCGGCATTGATCAGTGACAGGAGCATGTACGAGAACCCCGCTGAGCTCTCGTGATCGAGCGCATAAGATGCCAGGTACGAAAAGGGGATGAAGAGGCCCCATTCGAGGAAGAAGACACCGAGACTCGTCAAGGTCAACCCGCCCCGGCGGAATATTGTCAGGTCAGGACGCACCGTAGATAGTGTCAACGGCTGCGGTGGAAACCGAGGACGTATGAGAATAATGGCGAGAGTAAAAGTGACGACGCACACAAAGGCTGCCGTTCGGGTCGCCCAGGCAAACCCGACTGTGGAAAAGAGCCTCTGCAGCATCAATGGAAAGACAATGCCACCGACGGCACCGCCGGATGATGCGATCCCCGTGGCAAGCCCTCGTCTCGCGTTGAAGTAATGAGCCACTATGGCAATGGCGGGCCCAAAGACGAGTGAGAGACTGGTGCCGCCCAGAACACCAAATACAAGCATAAAATGCCAGTATTCTCTGCAGATACTTAAAAGCATCAGATAAAGAACCGTCATGGCGCCGCCGCAGATGATGAGCGCTCGCGGCCCTCTTGCATCGAAAATGGGCCCGGCTTGGACTCCCAGGAGAAAGGTCAAGCCATGGTAAACGCCAAAGATCCAACCCACAGACTCAGGACTGTAGTTCTTGAGCTGGTCCCGTAGCAGGTAGGTCTGGAAGGTCCCGATGCTGTTCATGAAGGACATGGAACCGAACAGGGCCATCCAGCTACCCAGCACCACACCCCAAGCTATCCAACCTCCTTCAGGGTATTCTATCGATTCGGCATCATCAGGGCTCGATGGCTGTTCTTCGTTGTGTTTGGCTGGTGCGAACTGCTGCGTGGTGGCGCTCGGGCTCGTGTTTACCAGGGATTTCTCAGTTATGGTGGGCGTTGACGTGGACATTGCTGGAGAAGGATGCTCGGTCGTTGGGACCCATGCAACTCTCAAGTTCGTTTGACATCAGATAAAACAAGAAGATTGGACGATACGAGATCATTGGCACAAATCGCGTCAACTTTGACACTGGGTCAGACAGACCCCTCTGTCAAGTCGTGTCGGAGCAGCCGATAGCCACCCATGCTAGTCGTCGGATTGTCCGGTACCTTGACCGACACGCCCTAACGGCATCACTTGGAGTCGTTAGAGATTTCGCTCCCCGCTAGAATTAAATGGTGATGGTTTTAAAGAGTCCTCATAGCATGTCGAGTATGACCACCAGATCATCCAAAGTTTGGAAGCTCACCCCGTTGTTCCATCTACCACCCACCGACACAATCATTCAACTTGTTTCTTGAGTCAGGCCATACACAACCATGTCTCCCAACGGACAAGCATACCTTGTGAAGCCTGATGCGTCTGAAGGTGCCACACGTTTCCCCCAAGCTCGCCTAGCACCTCTCTCAGCCCACCGGACCATCTACATCTCTGGTACGGCCTGTTGTCGTCCCGATGGCACTTGGCCCGGCGTAACGGAAAACTCGGACGGCACGCGCACGCTCGACATTCGGAAGCAGACGGCTGCAGTCCTTGAGAATGTCGACAACATCATCAAGGGTGCGACGGATGGCAAGGGTGGGATTCACAATGTGATTGATTCGGCTGTGTACATTCTGGACATGGAGAGCCAGTATGCTGGCATGAACGAGGAGTGGAACAAGGTCTTCACCACGCGCGCTAGCGCTCCGGCGAGGGCCACTGTTGGCGTCAAGGAATTGCCAGATCCAAGAATGATTGTCGAGGTCAAAGCAGTTGCCATAGTCGAGGCCTAAGGCGAAAAGATATGAGTAATCGTATCTGCTTGAAGGCTTGTTGTTGAGGAGGGCATACTGCGTGGAAGACATGATGAGCTGTAAATTGGTCGATGGAGAGAAACGAGTGCAGCAGTGGTACAAACATAAACATTGAAGTCCTCAATAAAGATGAACTCTTGAGACCCATAATGGCTCTTTACGATTCTTATCAGCACTCTTGCTGGTGGGCAGCTGAAGTTCCCGGACGTCCGCTGGGGCGGCGGGGCATTCTTATCTCAGGATGTTGCTATCAAACATTGCGTGCGTGCGTTGCTGATAGATACGCCCATAGACAAGGATCCATCCCGCGAGAGAGTGCCCAGACAGGCCAAGTGCTACAGTAGATTCAGGGTTACGTACAAGCATCATTACTCGCCTCCAATGATGATCTCACTTTTCATATCCGGGGAAGAAGAGCATCGGAATCGTGGCAAGGGGACCCACTAGCCGAGCCTCGAATGCGGGGAAAGTGGAGCCATAGTTGAGATAAATATCTTCCTCTCGTGCCGATGATGTCGAGGCGATAACCGCTGCTGAGACTGTGGCTTTTGCATCACTAGCGCTGAAAACAACCCTTTCTTCTGTCAACACACTCCATGGCACCCGATATCAGCACGGCACGGGCGCGAGCCTCATGCTCCCGCTGCCACAAACGAAAGAAGAGATGTGACAGGGCCTTGCCTTCATGCGAGAACTGCCTGTCGGCGCGGGTCGGATGCAGCTTCGAGCACGATGATCGCCAGAGTGCCTCCTACCCCATAGCGTGAGTCACAGGCACGGAGTCTCCTGCTCCGATAATAGCCAAGCATAGAGCAGTGCTAAGTTGCCTGCAGCTATGTTCGAAACCTGGAAGAGAGGCTTCGGCAATTGGAGCAGAGGATAGGTGCCGATGAGCGGATAACGCCCTCGGCCGAAGAGCCCACAGTCATCCTGCACGACGGCAACTCCTATGGGGACTTTCACATTGGGGACACAACCATGGTGGAACAGGAGAACGGCATATCTCAAGCGGTCTACGGGAGCGACGCGGCCCTAGCCACAGACAACACAGAGCACAGAACTCCGGTCCAGGAGCCTCAGCGCAGTCCCCAAGCAGCTTCCGCGCAATCGTCATCATCCTTCGTTCAAGAACTCACGGCACTTTCGCTCGAAGCCACAGCTGAGCGATACCTGGGCTCGACATCCGGCCTCTCATTCGCGAAGCTCACCCAGACCATGCTGCGGCGCTTGACACCAGACAAAGCAGATTTTGTGTTTGTCAACTACCAGGATGACGCTACAGGAACTACCATGTTGAACTTCAACTCTCCTTCGGAGCTTTTTAACGACACCTTCTTCCAGAGCCTGAGCGAATCTGTATCAGTTCATCCACTGCTGTTCGGCGACCTCTTCCTTGCCGACATCACCGAGTCCAGCGCCACGCTCGATTCTCTGGCCTGGCCAGCGGACGAGGCGCACGTTCAACGGCTTGTTGATTTCTACTTTGCCCACTCACACACCTTGTACCCCATCCTAAAAAGATCCCAAGTCATGGATACTCTCGACAGGGTACGTGCAAATCCCCAGAACCTAGCGGCGCAGCCTCCTCTCGACGTCTTTAGGATCTGGATGGTCCTGGCAATCGGCTCCACAGCCTACTCTTCCGTCTCAGTGACTGAGGAGTCAGAATCTATGGTTTACTACAACAAGGCTTTGCAGTACTCTGAGCAGGCCTTGGGAAGCGATGAGATGGTGTGTCCGTCAGTGCCAGCATGAAAGAACGTCGACTGACTGGAGACTAGTCTGCCTTGGAAGTGATAATGCTCCAGGTCTCATATTCTTTCTTTAACCAACTCGGCCCAAGTAAGTGGCTGGACCTAGATCGAAATCGCCCAAAGGCTAATGACAGTAGATACCTGGTTTCTTGTGGGCACAGCTGCACGGCTGGCACTGGGTATGGGGCTGCATGCATCCTCAACCTACGACAAACTGCCTGTCGATGTGCAGCAAAGACGCAAACGCATCTTCTTTTCAATATACATGATGGATCGGTAAGAGAGTGTCCATCACTATCTCCCGTCTGGCTTGGAAGTTAATACTCATGCGCTGTTGCACAGTGTCGTTTCTATCTCATTAGGTCGACCATTTGCTATCCACGACGACGACATCGATGTATCGGTGAGGTGATCCGTTCCACAGCTTAAATATGAATTGAACTAACGAAAACAGCCCTTTGAGGAGGCCGATGACGAGTTTATCACCGCCGACGGCATCACCTCCCAAAACTCTCTTCAGCCGTCAATGATGGCTGTTCCACTGCATATTCTAAAACTCCGGATAATTGCAAGCAAGATATCGCGCCAGATCTATTGCAGTGCGCGGAACTCAACCATGAGTGCTGAAGACCGGGAGAAATTAATATCTTCGCTGCACCAAGAGCTTCTCGAGTGGCGTCGAACCATGCCCTTCCCACTTCCCGACATCAACGACGGTGTCCCCCATCTCAACACCACCTGGTATGATTTCAACTACTACACCCACCTCGCCATGATCTATAGGCCCTCCCCGTTATGCCCCGTCCTGGATTTGAAGCGTATCAAGACGTTGGAAACGGCAGCATCCATGTCACTCCGCCAAGCCTTCAGTATGCATCAGCAGCGGCGCTTTGCCTACAACTGGCTGAATTTCCTCTCTTTATTCACATCAACATTGTCTCTTGTCTACGCCATAACCGCCCAACCCAATGACCTCCCCACGGTCTTGCGGGAGACTAGAGCCATTGGCGACCTTGACCTCGCCATGCAGCTCTTCGATACCATGGGACTCAAATTCTTCGCAGCAAAGAAGATCCGGACAATGATTGCGGAGATATCGAGGAGGTATAAGGACATATGTGATCCCAAGGGGGGAGAGAGTAATATCCTATATTGAGAATCGTAAATGGGGCTACTGTAGATGAATCAATGTGACAAACAAGCTAAATACAGTGTACCGTCATGAAGGCTCGTTCAAGGCAGAATGCCTCGACTATCTAATCACTCAAAGAATAGAAACACCAACAATGATATCGTTGACTGCAGGCACGTCAAACTTGTGCCGTCCATACAGCACGTAATACAGCGCCCCAAAGACCAACCAGCCTACCATGACGACGGGCGCATAGTTTGCTGTCTCTGCCGTCACAGGCTTCATGCTCGGAAAAGTGCTGAAGATGACAACGACAATAATCCAGATGATGCTGACAGTGTTCAAAGTTATACCCAGCTTATTGCCCAGCTTGAAGAAGCCGTAAGAGCTAGGCTTGAGCTTCCGTCGACCGTACAGAAGCATGTATCCGATGGGCAAAAGATAAGACAGATACATTCCAATGATCGCCATGGAAAGTACAGCGTTGAATGCCGTCGTGTTGCCCAGGTATAGTAACCCCAGGAGCATCTGAAGCACTGTCGTGAGGAGGACGCATCGAACCGGGACAACCGCCTTCTCATTGACTTTGCCGAGGTAGTCATGCCAAGGCGTAGCCTTGTCGCGGGCAAAAGCCCAGATAGTTCGTGACGTCGACGTCATGCCGGCAATGGTTGCTGTGTAGGCGATGATGATGACCGGTAGAGCCATCAAGGTAGCTCCAACAGTTGATCGCACAGCATCCTGGTAGATCTGAAGAAATGGGTAGCTGGTAGGTGACTGAAGAAGCCTTTCCAGCGAGATAGTCGAGAAGAGTAGGAGGATTATGTATACCAGGCCTGTTATACCGTTGACTAAAACCGCCCCTATCATTGCCAGAGGGACGTTTCGAGACGGCGACGGAATCTCTTCGGAGATGTGGCAAGCTGCGTCGTATCTAAGTAGATAGACATTAGTCATAGCTTCAGAAGACAGCCTATATGGAGTGGACGAACCCCAAGAATGGATAAACGGTACTTAGCAGGCCAACCAGCCACGATACGCCATCACTCTCCCAACCGCTTTCGTTTGAGAACTCCTTGAAGACGAACGACGCAGTGTTCTTGGGTGCCATGACTCCAAGTACAATGACAACCGCGACAAAGCCGCCCACGTGGATGATGCCTTGCGACACGATCAGTTCATCTCTCGTCAGGGTCGGCAAGGAGGGTTACCTGAGACATAGTTTGCATGAGGGAGAAACCTCGAGCCCAAGGTGTTGACCACAGCGGCGTAAACGAGGGCGGCCCAGTAGAACATCATTCCATGCCACCGCTCTGGAATGTAAGAGTCGGAGTTGATGATGATGAGTGACTGTGTCTGCAACCCCCCGGCAAGGGCTGCTGCCGCCGTTAGGAGGGTCTGTCCGCCGACCGAGATCCAGCCCGTGAACCATGAGGCGGCCGAGCGGGAGGAGGCGGGAGAGAGTGCCGCGACCCAGTAATACTGACCTGAGCAATGGTTAGTAAAAAATGAGGGGAAGCATATTGCAATAGTCGTTGGCTGTATGCCTACCTCCCGCCGTCGGATAGATGGATGCAATTTCGGCCAGTGAAGCAGCGACAGCGATGGTGCAAAGGAACGAGAGGATACTATCTTTGGTCAGCACTGGTCTTTGCGTGGCCCCATTCTTTTCTGCGACTGACTAGTTGTAGAATAGACACGGGGCACCTCCCGACTGAAGGGCTGCCGAGATGACGGAGGACAGGGCTTCCCAAGTTGCCAGCAGACACATGCACAGGGACGCAGTAGACACCAAAGAGAAGCGTCTGTCGAGGTCCTGGGAGTGTCCAAGCTGAGCAAGCTGCTCGGCGTCACTGTTCAGGACCGCCTTCTCTGGGACTGCGCTTGGTGTTCTGCCCAAGCCCTGCTCTTCCGCCTTGGTCTGGGATGGAGGGGCCATATTCTCTGGGGTCGTATGTCGATGCTTTCGTAGGGATTCTAAGGAGGCTTGCTAAGGGTCGAAATTGATCAGCAAGAGAAGAAGGGGATGAATGAGACTTGTAGTCTTCAATCCTGCTGTGTTAGGCTGTAAATACAACCGATAGCTTAGTTATCAGCCCCTGGCAATAGAGGATCGACCGACCCGCTACCACCAACGTATAGGATTTAAATCGCGTGGTATCGGGGCCCCCGACGTATCATACAAGCTGATTATCCCCGCGTCACAAATACCGGGAAGATCACAACCCACACCTTGGCACGCGGGGAATCGGCAGCTCCATTATTAGCCTGGCCATCCAATCTCTCTCGTAGTGTCGGCGGGACAAAAAGCGGGCAAAATACGTTGCTCGAGGCATAGGTAGCACATTCTACCTGGCTCGCATAGTTATCACATTGGTCTTCACCGCTGCAGTTCCGGAATTTCGCACCCTGGTGTTGTGCTTAAGAGGCAGCCTATGGGTAAGTCTCATCTGCCGAGCTATTATGCGAGTTTACAGTCATTGAGTTACTATCATAGAAGCTTCAAAGATCATTGTGATACTAGCATTGCCGTGTAATGAACTAGCTACTATATGCTACGACCAAGAACTAGCCAGAGTGTACTGGTCAAGTTTCCCTTTCTTGTACTGACCAAGGCTTTCACTCCTTGTAGTGCTCTCGGGTCCTTTCCTCAGCAGCACTCAAACACTCGTTCATCATTGCCGCGTCCCTTGGAATGAGCTTGACCTTGAACTCCCTCGGAATAGCAACAAGTGCAGTCTTGAACTGGTTGTACTCAACATAGTCCGTGTTTGGAGGGTGTTCCTTGCTAGCCACGATCTTGTAAGAAGACAGAAGTCTGACCAATGCCGCGTACAGAAGACGAGAGGCGATGTACTGGCCCGAGCAAGCTCGGGAACCGGTACCAAAGCTCAGGTGGCCGAGACCCACGCTGTCGGCTTCTGTCGGGGGATCTAAGCTCTTCAGCCACCTCTGGGGATTGAAGCTTCCTGCATCAGGTCCGAAGTGATCGACATCTGAAAATGTTAGACGGATCTGTTCTGGAAATTTGGGCAAAAGGCGTCTTACCGTGATTACCAGCCTGTGCATTGATCAGGATCATCGTCTTGGGCGGAATGATGGCACCATTCCAATTGACCTCGGTGACGGTCTTCCTGGGCAGACTCATGGAGCTGACGGTGTAGTATCGACCGGCCTCCTTGACAATGGCGTTGATGTATGGAATCTTCTCCTCTTTGAAGCAGTTGGTCCAAGCCTCACGCATGTCTGGATAATGGCGCTTGATGTCCTCATAAGCACGGTCCTGCCACGCCTGTCCTTCTGTGGTTGAAAGAGACCCAATGCAAGAGGTCAAGGTTCCTGGGATGGTTTCGAAACCACCAGACACC
Organism: Fusarium neocosmosporiellum; assembly: GCA_006518225.1. Classification (NCBI taxonomy): domain Eukaryota; kingdom Fungi; phylum Ascomycota; class Sordariomycetes; order Hypocreales; family Nectriaceae; genus Fusarium; species Fusarium neocosmosporiellum. The sequence goes on along the minus strand of SSHR01000620.1, from coordinate 15,325 downwards.
AGAGACAGGCAGATGGAGGAGACTTCGACGCCGGTAAGCTTGGTCTCTTCATCTTTGAGGATGGCGGCCGAGATGCATGGCTTATCCGTGCCATTCTTGATCATCTCGCGGACCTTGTCCAGGAGGAGGTTCAGGTAGCCGTCGCGCCGGTCTCGCAGTTCCTTTGATCTGGCGTTCTTCTCATTGTTGGGGATATACCTCAAGGCAGGCACATAGTCTTGGAGGTTTTCGGAGGCGCTGCGTAGCAGCGAGATTGAGGATCCAACAGGGAGAATCTCACGAAGTAGCTCATCGTAGACGGCATCCATGCGAATTCCGTAACAGAGGGTCAATGTGGCGTTGAGGGCGTATCGCTGAATGTAGGGACGCACATCAATCTCGATCTGACCGTTTTGGCTGTCCTTTTTCATGTCTCGCAGAATGCAGTAGCTCTCAAGGTCAAACATGGGATAGTAGTTCTTCAACGCAGGTCTGCCAAGAGCCGTGCCGGCAGCCTTGCGCTTCTTCTTGCAAGATTCATCCCATGGCGAGGAGCCAATAGTAAAGCCCTGTGTGCTGCTAATGACGCCGTGGAAAGTGTAGAGCTTGGGACGGTCAATTACTGCATTCTGATTGCCGAGAAGCATCTTCTTGCAGTCATCGAACGAGTTGACAACCACTGCTCTGGTGTTTCCCAGCTTGATCTGGAACACGGAGTGGCTGTACTGGCGCCACCATTTCTCGCAGACGCTGGCATGATCCTCACCTAGCTTCAAGAGGTGACCGAAAACCGGCACAGCGCCTGGAATCTCGGGCATTCCCTTGATATAGGGAATATCGGTTACAAACATGACCTGCCATGTGTTATCATCTGTATTCATAAAGAGGCATCTGGGATCCTACATTGTACAGGACGTAGGTGAGCACCACCACAGCCACTGCGGTCAAGACTGGGCCAGCATGCTCCTGGTCTTTGAGCTGGTGCCAGTGGTATCCTAGCCAGTCGGTGGATATGCCGGTCTTAGCGTCCATGGTTTGTAGAATTGAGAAATGGAGAGTTGGAGATGTTTAACCAGAGTATTGGAGTTGCCCGATAAGCTGGCTATGGGACAAATGGTTGTTCGGATGATTTATCTTGCCTCGTGAATCACTTCTCTTCCTATCGGTAATCATGACCTTTTCACTTGATCCTCAAATCCCGAAAACGATGCGGGTGCGACCGTCTCTATGCTCTGTCGGACAAGCCGACGGTGGCGAAGCGATCCCCGATCACACTACTGGGACCTAGCGGCTGCGCCGACAGCAGCAGAATACTTTCGAAATGACCTGTCTTGTTTCGATAACTTGATATGACAAAAACTGCAGTCAAGCAGAAAAGAACAAGCACAACAGAGTAAGCCAAGCAAGACATCGACATGGCTGATAATCGTGTGATACTCGTCACAGCTGGATCCGCAGGCTTGGGTGCCGCCGTTGCCAGGGTATTTGCACACCATGGCTTCAGGGTTGTTGTCAACTATAGTTCAAACAGTACGCGAGCCAACGACCTTGTCACCGAGTTGAACGGCTTGGAGGCATCTTTCGATACTTCCGGTAGGGATACGCCCAGATACATCGCAATCCAGGCCGATTTGTCGTCGCATTCAGACGTGAAACGACTGGTGTCTCAGACTTACGAGGTCATGAAGAGCATCGATGTAATCTTTTCCAACGGCGGATGGACCCAGTTTCGAGATACGACACGCATCGGCGACAATATTTTCGACGAGGATTGGGACAGAGCTTACACTATGAATGTCAAGTCTCATCTCTGGCTGCTTCATGCTGCAGAGAAGCATCTTGCGGATAGAGAAGGCTGCTTTATCACAACTGGTTCACTAGCTGGCATCAGTGGAATGGGCAGCTCATTGGTAATTAACTACTTGGAGAGCGATAAGATTATAGTAGCTAATGCTCTACAGGCTTATTCTGTTACGAAAGCAGCACAGATTCACATGGTCAAGGGTCTGGCGTCGATGGTGGCCCCCAAGATCCGTGTGAATACCATATCTCCAGGGTTGCTTGAAACAGTGAGATTTTTAGCTTCAAATGACTAGCCATCACGACTGACCTGTTTGTAAGGACTGGTCCCAGCGCTTTACCGAGGAGCAAAAAGAACAACACAAGTCAAAGACCAAGTTGAAGCGGTTTGCCAAAGTTGAGGTAAGCACGCTCTCCCCTGACTATCCGGACTTGAAGGTGCATAACTAAAGAACCACCAGGACGTAGCGCAGCAGGTCCTTGGGTTAGCAGAATGTGAGAGCATGACTGGTGTGAATATTGTGGTTGATTCTGGGTTCCTCCTATAGATTGACAATAACAATGATAGGAGTAGAGTAAAACATAAATCACCTTCTTGTTTTCTTTTGCTATTACTGTTTCTTCTTTGTTTTATTATGTTTATGTATACCAGGGAGAAACACCTTAGTAAAGGGAAATATTGTTGATACACAAAATGGGCATCCTGAGTTAGTCTAACTTTAGACAAATCTTTGGATGTCATAATCCAAGAAGTGGTCTTACTGTATCTACGCACCATCACAATTACCTAGTTGGTGCACAACCTAAGGAAGATAGAGGTCGTCCTTGATTTTATCGCTACGCGCTGTCCTCTGGAACGGGCTCGTCTTGATCACAAACCTCGAAGCGAGCGTGACTATGGTCGCATTCATCTCTCGACCCCCGAACAAAGCAACAAAGTGAGTTTACAGTCGTCTACTTAGCGCTGCGTCGCTCCGGCCGACGGCCTTCGGACGCAGCCCGACCACGGTTGATTGCATATTCGGCTTGTCCGATCTGGGGTTTCAAGGCACGGTTAATACTTGGGCAAAATAGACTAAGTGCACGAACGATGAGTAGATGTTAAAGTGAAGTGAATGATGCTTTCCATGGGTTGGCTTCTATCGAGTTATTCAACTCTAACCAAAACTTGGAACATGGAAGCCAATACATTGACCAATACCCTTGCCGTTGCGGTGATACTACTCCTGGTTACTATGCCAGCAAACGGCTAACAACCAAGCACAAAGGTGATGCCTACAACACCTCTCCCGCTCAAGCCAACAGTTCCAGGGACATTGTTCAAATCGTCAAAGGAAATGGCACCAACTGTGTCGTCTTCTTCGGCTCACAAACCGGAACTGCCGAAGATTATGCCGCACGTCTTGCCAAGGAGGGCAAGAGTCGGTTTGGTCTGAATACAATGGTTGCAGACCTCGAAGAGTACGACTATGACAACCTCAGTCGGCTCCCTAGAGATACAATTCTCATTTTCGTCCTTGCAACTTACGGAGAGGGCGAGCCAACCGACAACGCTGTGGAGTTTCATAGTTTTATCACTTCAGACGACCGAGTTTCTGAAAGCCCTTCGCCATTCAATGGCTTGTCCTTTGCGGTCTTTGGCCTCGGCAACAGCGCCTATGAGAAGTTCAACTGGATGGTCCATTCTGTGAACAAGGCCCTTATCAGCCTAGGAGCAAGTCTAATAGGCAATGTCGGGGAGGGGGATGATGGGAAGGGAGCCTTGGAAGAAGACTTCTTGGCGTGGAAGGAGTCCATGTGGGCCGACCTCGCCAAGATGTTCAGTTTGAGCGAACGAGGAGCTGTCTATGAGCCTACTTTCTCAATTTCACCACGCGAAGACTTGGCTGTGGACTCTGTCAATGTGTTCCTGGGGGAGCCGACGGCAACTGCTCTTCAGGGCACTGCCAAAGGGCCCTACAATTCCCACAACCCCTATCTTGGCGCTGTCTTGGAGTCGCGTGAGCTCTTTTCCAGCAACGACAGAAACTGCTTGCACATGGAGATCGACCTTGGCGACTCAGATCTATCATACACTACCGGAGATCATATCGCCATCTGGCCCAACAACCCGGGCGAGGAAGTGAACAACCTTCTTCGAATCCTCAATCTATGGGAAGAAAGAAACATCGTTCTTGACATCAAAGCGCTGGAAAGCTCGATCAAAACCCCGTTCCCAACACCAACAACTTTTGATGCACTTTTCCGATATTACTTGGAGATCTGCGCCCCAGTGTCCAGGCAGTTGTGTACTACGCTGGCAAGTTTTGCCCCGAGCAAAGACGCAAAGCAGAAGATGGATGTTCTAGGTCGTGATAAGGATCTTTTCTATCGGGAAGCGAGGTCATCGTATCTGAATCTTGCGGGCTTCTTGGCGATGGTCAGCAACGGCGAGGTTTGGCGAGACGTGCCCTTTTCTGCTGTGATTGAAGGACTCGCCAAACTTCAACCGCGGTATTACTCTATATCATCTTCGTCACTGGTACAACCCCGGCGGGTTGCTATCACGGCTGTGGTGGAGTCAAAGGCACTGGATAACCGGAAGACATTTTTCAAAGGAGTGACGACCAATTACCTGCTGGCCTTGAAGAACCACCAGAACAATGAGGCCTCTCCTGAAAACTTCGGGCTTTCTTACCAACTGCATGGTCCGCGAAATATGCGCAGAGACATCAGGCTGCCAGTTCACATCCGCCACTCACACTTCAGGTTGCCAGCTAACACAAAGTGTCCGGTTATCATGATCGGGCCAGGCACTGGAGTTGCTCCATTTCGTGGCTTTTTGCAGGAACGTGTCAGGGATGCAGAGCAAGGCAGAGAGGTAGGCTGCATGCTTCTTTTCTTTGGCTGCCGCAAGGCATCAGAGGACCTGATATACGAGGCCGAGTGGGACGTAAATTATGCTCACCCTGACGTGTGTCTCTCTTCGCTGACCAAACAACAGAAATACAAGAAGATACTTGGTGAGGCATTCGAATTCGTAACAGCTTTTTCGAGGGAGGGCACAGAAAAGGTTTATGTTCAGCACCGTCTTCAGGAACATGGACGAGTTGTTGCCGACCTAATGTCCCAGGGAGCACACATATACATCTGCGGAGACGCCAGTAGTATGGCACAGCAAGTAAATGCTACTCTAATTCAGATTCTGGTTGAGCAAAACACTCTATCTAGGACAGCCGCCGAGGAAGTTCTGAGCAATATGAAGTCGAGACAGCAATATCAGGTTAGTAACCGTCCACGCCGGTCTGGAATGAGAGCTCTTAGCAATAGGGACTTGAGATCCTTGTATAATATGATCCTAAGCTAACTATTTTATAGGAAGATGTTTGGTAAAGATAGAGATATTATTTATACACTACTTAGTACCCTTATGAATAGCCCCTAGTGTTACGGGTGTGATCTCTTAGGTCACGGAAAGCTAGGTAGGCAAAATGGTTGTATTGTGACTGAAGCTTGCTAAAAGCAAGTATGATGGTGGCCACGGCGAAAGACAAAGGATTCCTTTGTGATGCCCCGCCGAAAGGGCCGGGGCACGTGAGCCGTTGTTTTGCGGGCCCGATAATACGCTAAAGACTAGCTATTATATTAGGCATCTAAGAAAGAATAAGAGCCCTTCGATAAGAAGATAGTATTTTGTAATATCGAAAGGGTTAAAGGCGTAAGAGTTAAAGATCGCCCCTCTAAGCATAAGTATCATTAGTCTAGAGGAGGAAGTTAGCCGGTTAAGTAGAGGCAAGAAGAGAAAGGCGATACTAAATCCTAATAAGTTTATAATATTAGCCGAGGCTCTAGTGTCTAGTAAAGCTATTTCTAACCTAATTTAGTCAACTAAAGAGGCAGAGGCTATTAAGGATATGATCGAGGTGGGAGGAGTGGAAGAGGATGAGGGTTTAAATTCGGAGGCAGAAGAGTTATTTATCGCATGTACCCGCGTAGGCCGCGTAGTTAAAAGACTAAGAGAATATTAAAATATATTTGATTTTAAACTAAAAACTAGGAATTAATTTGTTTTTTTGTATTTTTGGTTACTCTTTGTGAGGGGGGTGAAAAATGGTAGTTTGTATGGGGAGAAATCTTTTTTGCTATATGGTTAGTGGGTGCGTATGGCAGGTGGGTACTGCATAGTATATACTTCTTCCTCCCCGAGTGCTCCCGACGCAATGCTGCCGAGATTGACGAGATGTATGCCAAGGGTGTCCCTGCCCGTAAGATGCACAAGTTTGTTACCGAGATCCAGACGCTTCACCAGGTTCGCCACTAGGTAGTAAAACAAGTTCTATATTTAAAATGCATATAGGTCGTACGAATACGAGTAACAGCTATGGAGTTTCGTCCCAGACTATCTATTGAAAAATATCATCGAAGAACCTGTTTATATCATCCACGTCTTCTAGCTCTCCAATCCAGCTTACATACTGATCAGGCCGGACAACCACGACACACCCTCGAGTAGGATCGATGCCATAGCTTGCATATGCCTGCCCATGCCCTTCGTGGTATGAAAGGTCGTCTACAAAGACCTTTTCATAGTCCCAGCCATATTCTTCAGAGTAAGGGTGGAAAATGTCGGGCAACGAGAGCAGCTCAACCTTGCCTCGGGGGGAAGAATGGATGGTGAGAACTTCGAAAAATGAGGCCAACCTTTGATCCGCTTCAGGCTTGTGACGGTGCAAGAATGAATCGGGGGAACTCAATGCCTTGCCAAGTGCTGACAGCCGGGAGAACTGAGAAGGGCTGAGCACATCTCCAGCAAAGACGACAACCCGCCAGGCCCCAGTGCTCGGCATCAGTTCTTGAAGATGCCATGGCCGAGCATCTGACTGATTCAGAACCTTGCAACTTGGTATGCGCATTCCAATGGGAATCTTCGGAGCAAGTTCCTGCTTACCAACCGTCGTGGCAGCCCCTGTTCCATTCGAGTTTCCGTTGGCGTGGTGCTTGGCGACAATCAGGTTTGCAGCGTAGTCCACAGCGCAGCCGCTGGCAAACAGGTTGCCTTTCTCAAAGACCTGCTTGAATGTATTGAGGTCTATGCCCTCCTTGTCCATTATGTGCTTGGCAGGCCGGCCTGAGAAGAGACGGGAGAACCGTTGATCAAATTCGATCAGCTCTTTTGCGATTTGCCTCCGTTCAGTGGTGTATGTCGTGAGAAGCGATCGCTTCCCCCACCCTTTGGCGACAGAAGCCAGCTTCCACCCCAGATTGAACGCTTGGAACACGTTGGTTAGAGTCGTACGATGCTGAAGAAGGTATGGACTTACTGTCATGCATACTGATATTCATGCCCTGGCCAGCTTTCGGGCTGTGTGTGTGCACTGCATCGCCAGCAAGGAAGACGCGATCGTGTGCATTGAACTTCGAGCCCACTCTCTGTCCAATGCGGTATGCAGTCCACCAGTGGCAATGCTTGTAGCTGAGCTTGTACGGGGAGAGGATCTTGTTGGCCGCTTCCGCCAAGGTCTGCGGCGTGATCTTGAAGCGGTCGATCTTGAAATATGTCAGTCGATCGTACTAGTGGCAACGCGAGTGAATCTAGAGCACGTACAGCTTTGCCGTTCTCGTCTACCTCGGTGACCTGGATGTAGAGCCTGACATATTTGTTCTCCCGAGGAATGACCATCATGCTGCCAGAAGCCGAGTGAATGGCGCAGCGATATCTGATGTCGGCTGATACCTGGCGTGAGCATTGATCCTCGAGAATAGTGAACGGGTTTGAGACTCACGGAAGTCTGTGATGGGAATTATATCGAGCACGCCCCTATTTCACCTAGTCAGTAATGCAACTTGACAGTATAGAGATGCGACGATACTGACCATATGTAATCTGTCTGGTCACCTTCCATCACGGATCCAATCTGCCGCCGGGTCCACGAGTGTGCTCCGTCACAGCCAACCACATATTTAGCCAGGACCTTCTCCACATCTGTCCCCTCGGCGGCTTGTGCGTTCCGCAACAGCTCGTCTGTGGTGTCCGCTGTGAGATTGCTTCTGTAGAGTCCGTTCGGAACCGCTGGCTCTCCCTGAGTAGGCAGAGCTTGGGACTCAGTAGCGGGCTTGGGTAAGCTTCGAAGAGTAACTGAGACGGGGTAATCATCACTTTCAACCTTGTCGACATCAATGGTGAGGGACTCTGGCATTACACCGTATTCCACCTCAATGTCACTGAACTTGCCAATGTACTTGAGAAGATGGTCCTCAATGCGTGCTGAGAGTCGATGGGTGATTAGTCAAGGTCTCGGACGGTTACGAGGATGTCTCTAGTACCTTGATGGAGAGTTGCTTGCTGAAAGCGACTGAGGCCAGGCAATGTATCAACAATACTGTCGGATCGATACAGCTTGCTGCTTTCATCCGGGTTCTTGAATACGGTTAGCAGCTGTCCTGGAAGAATATGTGGTGAAGGGCCATCACCCAAAATCGAATCTCCAGCATGTGGTTTGCTTCACGCCAAACATCCTGGCCGAATCCAAGAGAATCGAATATCTACCCACAAGTTGGTAAGTTTCTAATCTCATAGTGATTTAGCAATCGGCTTACCTCGAACGTCCTGCTCTGCAGACCGTCTGCTTGCCTGGCTTTTTGTAAGTGATGGGATTTTCCAGTGCTCTGGGAGGTATCGTCTCACCCGCTGTTTATTCTATCAAATCGTTTGTCGACGATGCGAGCTTTGACGCCCAGACGAGCCATCCATGTCGCAAGCATGAGACTGAACCTCATTGTTAACTAGGGCTTAATACATGAAGGGTCCGGTCGATATGCTTACCCCGAAGGCCCAGACCCGATTATGAGGACATCGACCTTGGATTCGACTAGGGAGCCCATTGTGTAGTCGGTTTGGCGGGGTGTTTGTAGAGAGGTTTAGAGAGTCGATGATTCAGGTTTACTCAACATCACTCACTCCTAATCGTACATTACCTTTTAAATTCGTGAAGCTTGGCCTCGACGTGCGGAGGTTCCTATTGGCCCGCGGAGATTCCGGACTGTCTCCTTTCCAACGCTCCATGTTCTTGTGATTGGCCTCTTTTTTGGTGCAAGTGTTAATAAGCTCTGTCAAATGTATATACCGCCTATAAGGATTACTCACTTCAAAACCAAGGCCCAAGTCCTTTTTAGAATAGTACGCTCCTTACAGTTTAGCCCTTACAGGGTTAAACGGCAGAGAAGGTTAGGTTGCGGGGGTGGCGTCTCTCGGCCCCCGCATTTCAAATCTCCTGCCGCCCCTGACACCGGCAGCTTCTGACGTTCTTCATGACTTTGCAACTGACAACTTTCGAATGCCATCAAGACGGCATCAGAAGCTGATCTGCCCGCCGAGATGGCCGACGCCGTGTCCGCAAACATAGTGGTTGCTTCCACTAGGACAAGAGCGGTTCGCAAGAAGGCTCCCGAGGCCTGTGGGCGCTGTCGGGAGAAGCGGATCAAGGTGATTCGGCTTCTGAGGTGGTCCGTGGATGCCGCTGACAGTGGACGTAGTGCAATGGCCTCCAACCTTGCGATCAATGCGACAAGAAGGAGGTTCCGTGCGTCTTTGCCTTTGCACCATTGGCTTCGCCAAGCGGGCAGGAGGTTCTGGTCGAGTGCGTTTCCCCTCGAATGCGGCGAATATTTCCCTGCGACTCTAACGTCCTTGAAGAAAACTGGATCTCGTGCTGTCCCGGCTTGATAGAATTGAGGAAGAAATGGGCCGACAAGCCAGTATTCTTGCCCACACTCCCGATCTGAACCTGCAGAGGCAGAGGAAGTACCCTCCCGAGAGGCGATCGAGCGGCGTTGCTCAGTTGAACGAACAGACTGGGTGTTTCGAGTACTACGGTAGGCCTCCCTCCAGACTGTTGGACCTATCATCCCATCTTACAGTTACCAGGACAAACCTCGACCTTCATGATCGCTTCTTTCTTGGACAAACGGCTGAGGCAACTTGACGACGTCTTAGAGGGCAATCCGCCGGCCAAGCGGCGCCGAAACGATCCAGCTGCCAGGCAACAGGCACCGAACGGCGAAGGCTCGGACAGTCTCGGCTTGGAAGGCCTAACAGGCTTCTGCGACTACGTCGTCCCGTTAAATGACCTCCGTGGCGATCGATACCTGCGTGAAACCGTCGCCGATCGACATATCGATAGCTTCTTCCGCACCATCCACATCTTCCTCCCCATCCTGGACCCCAGGGCGTTTAGGACACGATATGAGTCGCTGAAGCAGCTTTTTGGAGACCGAAGGCTTTTCCTCGCTACTCTTGACGATCCAAGGCGACCGCAGTTTGTCTGCTTGCTGTATGCGGTGCTTGCACTGGGTGCGCTGTACGAGAATGAGCGAGACGATAGTTCTTCCTGGGCTTCGTGGTATTTTGCAGAGGCGCAAGAAATGCTAGGGCGTCTGCTGAATTCCAGCAATATACAGCTTGTCCAAGCTGCCACCCTCCTGGTTTGCACATCCGCACTCTCTGACTTTATCATCTTTCACTGACCGGCCTCTCAACAGGGCGCTTATGCTCAGCACACGATTAAACCCAACTGTAAGATCCTATTGGCATCTTTTTCGATGTAGGCATGGTCTAATTAAGTAGTGGCATACATCCTCAATGGCGTCGCGACTCGATTGGCATTCTCAACCGGGCTCAATGTTGAGTCGTTGCATTCGTCACTCGGGGTCGATGCCCAAGAAGCAAGGCGCACGTGGTGGGTGATTTACATCCAGGAAGTGGAACTCAGCCTTGATGCCGGGCGACCCATGTCTCTACGAACCTCGGACATGAACATGGACTATCCCACTGTGAAGGTATGCTTGCCGTGTTGCCGTTGCCAGCCATCTCACTGACACTGGTCGAGCTTCCTGCCGACGACGAAGCTGTGCCAGACTCGGCTCAGGTTGCCTTCATACTGTACCTGTCGGAAGTCGCCAAAATAATCCGCAGAATCATCAAACTGGTACTGGACCTCTTTTGTATTGACCGGCGTGCCAATGCTTACCATCTCTCAGTCTGCCGAGTCCGCCGAGTCCGCCGAACCGAGCCCGCTGAAGCTGGAACAGAGAGAAGCGTTGCGTCAGGAACTGGAAGCTTGGAGGACTTCGCTTCCTCGTTACCTTGCCTTTCCCGATGTTACCCAGGATGCGTACGACAGCTGCGACCCGGCTTTCTTGTATAACTGGAAAGCGAGGCAGCAGAGTAGCCTTCGAATACGTGAGTGGCCTCGTACATCTCGTGTTAAATTGCTGACACCATCCGCAGACTATGACCTCGCAAACATCATCCTACTCCGAGGCGCCATCCTGAGGAAGCCATCCGATCGTCATGCCTTGAACAGTCAGCCATTGTCTAGCCTTCACCAATCGTCATATCTAGATGCAGCCAGGGACACGATACGGCATATCCACAAGCTGTTTACATTAGCTCCAGGACTGAGGCGTTGGAGTTACTACTGCTTCTATTGTCTGCAGTCTACCCTTGTTCTTCTGCTCAAGGTTGCCGACGATCAGCATTCTCGACATCGCCAGAGGCATGCCAGGGACCAACCCAACCCACTGTCGTCCTTGGAGGCAGACCGAGAAACTGCGGAAGAAGACCGGAAGATCTGCCAGCTTGCTGTTGAGGTTTTCGAATTCATCAAACTGAAAGCCTCACAGCGCTGTGCCGATGTTGTGCGCCAGTTTCTTGACAAGAGGTCATCGCCAGCCCGTAGAAAGCGAGGCCCGGAGCTCTCCACACCTTCATCACTGATGTCGGGGCATGCCGAACTTCCTCATGACGGGACTTCCCCCAGAAATACTAGGGATGGGCCGAGCGGAGCAGAGAGTGTTAGGAGTGTCGATGGCAGTAGCTCAACTTCTCCCCAAGTTTCCTTAAACGGGCTCCATGACAATCTTTTTGACGCCTTCTACAGCAATGACCTGGGCCCGGATTTTAATTTTGGCCAGCCCCCGCCATTCTTTGATACTGAAACTCAGAGGGATCCATCGTTGGGCACAAGACTGGAGGGGTTAGTGACTGGTGACTGGATGGGCGGTAGTATGCCTCCTTGTGACGAACCTCGCCCGCCAGATTGGTCGATTGAATGAGGGTACATATGGTAATAAGTGTTGAACAAGCCTTGCTTTTGGGGGATATTGTTGTTTGTCGAGGATCCGCTCATCGCTGAGTGAACTCTTGGATTAGGTAGCCTAGGAGTACACCATCTTGCTTCTTCTTCGCACATGTTCGTGAACTGATATACATCAGGGGCGGCGACAAGGCGGCGACAATGCACCCCCAGGTTGGCTAGAGATTGATTTCTATCAAGACTCAACTGACCGAGAATGGCGCTTCTTGTACATCAAAGCTGAGCAACAACAATACGCTGTTGATCTGCCAGTGTTCTATGCCATGCAACCCAATCCGCCGCAAAGCATATACGCGAGCATCATCTCCCTGAATCAATCGTGTTCAACGACAGGAACCACCAGCTTACCACCTAGAAGGATCCTGTTGGTGCCAGCGAATAGACTGTCGGGCTTATCTGGCCCGACATGTCGCAGGGGGGGATGATCTCCTCCTCGTCGCCTGCCCGCAATGCAATGGCAAGCCTGTGGCCAGCTTCGACAATCATTGAAGTGGGTGGGATTGGAATCTTGACGTTGTATTGCTTTCCCTCTTCGACGGCCGCTGGCTTCATCTGATCCAGGACGGGCCTGTTGGCAGTTGACTTGCTTGACAGTGTGCGGTGAGACAGGCGGAACCAGCTTCGAAGAAAGGACACGGCGGGCTCGTCGTGGTTGCCACGGAAGACGAGCTTTTCTCCAGCCGGGTCAATGACATAGAGGTAGACGAAGATGTCCATGTCCTTTGCGTCGGTAGACACGGTTAGGTCAAGATGGGGGTAGCCCAGGATCTCAAAGTCCTTCTCCAAAGGCGCACTCTGGAACAGCGTCTTTCCAGTCAATCCGGCGTATGAGATGGCGTCGTCGGAAGAGGAGGCGACGTACTCATCAAAGGAGAGGGCCTCGTTGGGGGCCAGATAGAGAGACGTGTAGACAGTGTCCTGGGGAGGCCACGACTTTTCGACGCGATAAAAGTTTTCGGTGCCTCGACGAATGAGGAGATCAATCTGAGGGGTGGCCTCAAGTCCGTTGTCTGTCTTGCCCTTGAGGAAGTAGTCGAAAAATCTCAGTTGTCTTTCCACCTGTGCTGACTCATAGTAGGCGGCGAGATGGTTGCCCGTGTGCATCTCGAGGAACTTCCACTTTGAAGAGGATCTCTTAAAAGGCTACTAGATTTCCCGGAAGATGCACCTCGGAGTCCATCCAGTTACCAGCAGAGAGGATGGGCACCTTGATCTTGGATAGGTCTCTGGTGCGGTCGAATACGGGCCATGGACCCTCGCTTCGCCAATTCCGGTTGGTGGCGAGGCTGTCGTAGTCAAAGCATTGCTTGGCCAGCTGTTCCTCGCCCAGACCTGCACCCCTTCCATATTGGTGTATCAAAATTATGTTGTTGAACCAGTGCTTCTGGAATCCCGAGTGCCATACACCACCCTGTCGACACACGTCGGCATACATGTCAGTCAGACCTTCGTATGGGGCAATGGCGGCCAGGTGAGGGAGCTGGAACATCGCTGCCCAGTAGCAGGCCATGGCGAAGTAGCTGAGGCCGGCCATGGCAACCTTACCGTTGGACCATTCTTGGGTGCCAGCCCAGTCAACGACGTCGTAGGCATCTGGATCCGAGTTAGCGACATTTGGGTTTGCAAGCAGTGAGTTGGATGGCCTACCTTGTGCTTCGAAGTCCTCTTTGATGAGTTCTGTCCTGCCAATGCCAAATGCATCGAGGACACCGGGGCTTCCGCCGAATCCTCTAGCATCGACTCTCACAAAGGCATAGCCATGTTCCTTAGACTAAATCGCATCATATGATATCAGGCGCTGTTCCCGGTGCACAAGGTCTTGATGTATGTCTTACCCAGATGATAGGATCCGGGGTTTCGAAGCATGCGTCCGGGCCAAGCGGCTTTATGTCCTTGGCCATATTGGCGTACATGTCGGCCTGAGGGCGGCCAAAGCCCGAAAAGCGCAAGCCATTCCCATAAGGGCCTATGGTCAAAAGAACGGGGAACTTCTCCAAACTATCGCGTAGCGGCAGCAGGTGATTGCGATCAAATGGGGCATCCAACATCAAGCCCTCGAGCGTTTTTATACGAGAGATAGCTACGTAGCTTAACCTTATCTAGAAATCTCGGTAGGACAGATTAATAATAATTATATCTTCTATTATACTTTATAACTTATAAATAGTAATAGCATAATATATAATAAGGGGGAACTAAGTACGAGTATAAAAAATAGCTTTAATAAAAAAGTCTCTTTCTATAGGGAGAATTAAGATAATCTTTATAGTATTAGGGGATATTAAGAATATTAATCTATTATACTTATTAAGCTCTATTATAATAATATAAAGAGGGTTTTAGATAGGGTTAACCCTTAGTGCCTAGCTAATATTATAAACTATACCGTGAGCGCTATTATAAAGGCTAATAAGCTACTAAAGGTTAGTATAAAAGACTAAAGGAAATTAACTATAAAGTCTGAAAATGGTATAGGGTAGGTAATTAAGATAGGAGGAGAATAGGCAGAGGAATCAGTCCTTATAAATAGCTGGTTGGCTAGATAAGGTATTATTTTCTTAGAGGAATAGAACACACCCACGCACAGCCAGTAAGGAACGCTTCTTCTTTCTTCTATGTGACCATAGACTTCCGATCTCACATACTCTTTGGTGATTATAATATCATAGAAAATAATAAGGGTAAACGATTAATTAATCTGTTAAATGTGGCCGCCTACTGGGTGGTCACATGACTTCCTTCTTCCGGCATTAAGCCCGGTTAGGAAAGCGCGAATCCTATGCCTCCCCTTTTCCGGGGGCTCACCGAGGCTATATATACATAACAATAATACACATTATTACATTTGACATAATCACAGTGAAGATTATCTTAAGAAAGGCATGCTAAAGCGACCTTTTCCTGCTGTGCTCCCTAAAGAAGATGATGGTAATGCTTCGCACGAGCCCATGCCCCCCCCCTCTTTTCTACATACAAAGAAATTGCCCAATGGCCCAAAATGGCCTAGCACGCTTTTCCCCCAACTCATTATAGAGTAATAAAAGTGGGGAAAAAAATAGATAAGGTTATAAAATAGAAGGCCAGCTTCTAATAGGTGGTCTTATTACTTGTATTAGATAAGGATTTAAGAAGCTAATTCTAAGAGAGAGGTTATAGCTTATATAGAGGATATCTCGGAACCTATTAGGCTGATTTGGATAAGAGTTATGCCGTTGGATAGCCTTAATTCTTAGCTTTAAAACCATATTAGTTTTACTAAGAATGGATAGCTAAAAGCCGAGTTATAGTATAAAGAAGCTAAAACCTTTAAGAGTTTTAACTAAGGATATTTAAAACCGGATAGGAAATACCCTTTAAATAAGGTTAGCTTTATTAGCTTTATTAGGCTCTTATAAAAGCCCTAAGTCCGAAGT
>SSHR01000619.1:326-45060 GCA_006518225.1 Fusarium neocosmosporiellum | reverse complement strand
GGCTTGCACTTTGGGACTCTGCCTTTGCGTCAATCTTTTATGCCAGGAGACGGCCCAGCCCACGGCTTGCACGGCGGATTCTGACTGCTCAGGAGGCCAGGTCTGCGAATCAAGCATATGCGTCGACCCTCCAGGACAACAAGCATGTACTACAAATGCTGACTGCTCCGGAGGTCAGATCTGTGACACGAATATCTGCGTTGATCCTCCAGCACAACAGTCATGCACTACAAATGCTGATTGCTCAGGAGGTCAGATCTGCGAATCGGATACATGCGTCGATCCTCCAATACAACAATCGTGCACTGTTGATTCTGATTGTACCGGCCAAGGGGAAACCTGCACCAATGGGGTCTGCAGTCTTCCCACGCCAGGAGGACAGCAGTGCAGCGTCAATTCTGACTGCTCGGGGGGTCAGATCTGCGAGTCAAGCGAATGCGTCGATCCTCCAGCGCAACAGTCATGCAACGTCGATTCTGACTGCAACAGCGGGGAAACCTGCGTCAATGGGGTCTTCAGCGCTCCTACACCGGGAGGGAGCAGTTCATGTGTGGACGCAAATGATTGTGTTATTTCAGCCAATGCTCTTTGCACTCTTGGGCTGTGTATTTGTGTCAACGCGCTCTGTATACCGAACCCCGACGTCCAGACTTGCGAAACGGACGCATCATGCAGCGCTGGCGCGCGATGCCAGCAAGGGGTATGTGTTGACCAGCAACCCTGCACGGGACCGGCCCAATGTGTCGCAAACCTCGATGTTTGCATTCTTCCAGGCTTGTGTGTCTGTGTCAATGGCATTTGCGGTTTCGGAGGAAGTCCGCCAGCACCAGAGTGCACCATCGATCAGGACTGCAACTGTCTGATTCCCGGCGTCACATGTCGATGCAATAGTGGACAGTGCCAAGGCATTTGATATTCGTTGCAGGGTTGAGGCTTGGGGTAATAGGTGGAGGGTTTACGAGCTTGTCACTCCCTTGCCAGCTTTCTTGTATTTTCTGGGCCAGGGGGGCGTACTTTGAAGTCGAAATTGGTTTAATATTTAATATTCTTTTCTGGTTTTTAAATTGATATTCCTTTCAATTGGGTGCGGTCTGAGCCAACGTCTGTTGTGTTCTCATCTCGCTGGTGAAACGTTGTGATGCGATTCGAGTGTCGGAGTGAGCATTAAGTAAAAGGGTCTCAACAAGGACATCGGGGCAGAGTGAAGAGCAAATAGATGAATGGCAGAAATAAAAGCTCCTCTATTCCATAGAAATCGGCCGTTTCCCATACTTGATGCCCATGGACTGGCAGTCTGGTTTTCTTTGGCAGCTGATGGATCCAATACGGCTNNATTGTATTCTGCAGGATCCCCCTGGCCCCCCTCTTTTCTCGAGAGGGGTTTTTGGGTCAATCTCACACCCGTTCTGACTAAGGTCAGGATATCGATCTATCAGAGGTTTCGTAATACAGGGTCACAATCCAACAGCAGCTTAATAATCACGTGCCTTGTGCAGGAGCGTCAGTCACAATGCAATGTCCCATACCCTAGAGCCATAGATGTTCAGACAGTTTGAGGAAGCTGTGGCGAGATTACGGCCTCAATTGACAAATAGAATGTTTGGCATGTCCCGATAAATGGAAGTTAAAGTTTTGACAAAATTTAGCTGCATAAAGGGACAAGAGGTTGTGATTAGTACATGTAGCCATTGTCGAGAGAGAAAGAGTCCGACGAAACAAGATGTCCCTAACCGTTTTGCACATGGCCGTTCAATACAGGAGAGAAGAGATCAAATCAAAAAGCAGAGTATTAGATTTAAGACCAAAGTCCATGTGGCACGCTGTCCAATTGTCTTACATTATCCCAAGACAAGGTTCGGTACAACTCCACAAGGCATGAGACTTCCGGGATCACGATGGACCCTAGCGACCCGAACAGTAACCTAGCACATGGGTCAAGAAATAAACGAGACACCAGGACGGCAAAGAAGATCTAACTCCTCCTAAAAATTATAAGTAAATTGATAAAAGTATATTAAAATATTAAATCTTTTTTATTTATCATTTACTACCCTT
This sequence comes from Fusarium neocosmosporiellum, assembly GCA_006518225.1. Taxonomy (NCBI): domain Eukaryota; kingdom Fungi; phylum Ascomycota; class Sordariomycetes; order Hypocreales; family Nectriaceae; genus Fusarium; species Fusarium neocosmosporiellum. Next base: position 43,005 of record SSHR01000619.1, on the reverse strand, counting down.
AGCGAAGGACATGCTAATAATATCTGTGTCCTGGTGTCAGGTTTTTTCTTTGACCCGCGTGCCTGGGCTGCACAACGTCAAAACCCACCATTCCCAGAGGGTTTTTGCAGCAGCCGCGAAGGCCAGTTCTCTGAGTTATATGACGGCTTGCTTCATGCATTTCCTCCTGAGCTCTGTCACCCCCCCAGCGGATCTGCGCTGCAGAACGTTTGGCCATTTTCGTGGCGAGCTAGCCGGTGATTCGCGCATGCCGCTTCTCGGCAAGCACAGCCGTGGAGGACATGACCCTCTTGGGGGCGTGGCCCATGGCCGCTGAAAATCGCTGAGCAACCCCACCTTGGCGCGGGAGCGTCGAACGGCCAGCCGCCGGAGCGGCAGTCAACTCGGGCGGCACTCTCATTTGGCCAACGGTCGAGCAGGGCTGCAAGGCATTGAATGCAAGGTCACAAAAGCAGTGCAAGTCAAAATAAATGTAATTCCAGGATAGTTCTCTTTATACTCCTTAATTAAATCTACTATGCATCCTTGCCAGCTCTGACTTTTCCAAATGCCATCTGTGATGCCCTGTTCACCTTTGACGTGTGACGTGGGTGAGACACCCCCAGGCGATCGATGGGCGGGCGGTCAGATCGGGCAGATCAGCCGGATTCACGAGGCGCGCGACGGCGGGCGCGCGACCAGGAGTCCCCTGCGTCGGCAATCAGCCCGCGGAAAAAAATGCGCTGGCCTGATTTTCCAAAAATGGGTGGGGCGCACACAAAAAAATTGTCCCCCATCCAAAAATGCGCCCAAAAAATACGCGCCCCACCAAAAAAAAAAGCCGGCGCCCGAATGAAAAAATCGACGGGCGCGCGCATGGGCCAGCGGTTCCTGCAGATCAGCTGTCAGATCAGCCAGGGCCCACTCACACTTATTTAAGCCCCTCCTCTCTTCCCCTCCTCCTTCTCTACTTCCCCTCATCATCATCCAGCAGCCTCAACATCCTGGCTCTTCAACCAGCATCTTCTTCTCTTCTTCTCTTCAAACAAACAAGCATCCATCTCGTCGATGATCTCTTTTCTTCAAACAACAAAGGCATCTGCCTTCCTCCCAAAACAACTCCCACTCTCTACCTCTACCACCTCCACCTCCACCACTTCCACCACAACATGACGCGCCACAACATGACGCGCCTCTCATCTTCTGCACTTCCGAGGCAGCGATGATCACTTCAAACAAACAACTGGTAAGCTCTCTCACTCTCGCCCAGGTCTGATTCATCGCGAACTTGCCTTTTGACCTCTTTTCCAGTAGCCGACTCTTGATCGCACTGCGCTCAACATGTCTCCAATCCCTTGACGCTTGACATTTGATGGCAGGCTCCCATTCAAGTATGAACGCACCTTGACTGCTCTTTTTTCACGCTGACCTTCTCTAGCCTCGCGACTTGACCCACCTGTCGCCTCCTCCAAAAAACAACAACAAACAACAGCAACACATGTCTGCCACATGCCTGCCATCATTGTGAGTCCACCAGTTGACCTGCATGCTAATTGTGTCGATAGAAGCGACCAGGGAGCTGCTTTTGGGTCAGTAACGCGGAGGCGGTAATTCGTTCCCTGTCCTGGCTGGTCTAAACTGCGTGTGCGATTTTGCCTTGCCATAGCGTGATAAGGCCTCAATACGTGCAGAACCTCCCTCAAGCAGTTTTCTGGTCATCGCTTCTACCGACACAAGCCTGCAGTCGTCCTCTGGTGGGCGATGCCTTTGTCGCATCATCCGAAAAAAACAACCACCGCCTGTTTGCCATCACAGTAAGTCCACCTGACCTGCCTGCCTGCTAATTGTGTCGACAGAAGTCTTGGCGAGAGAGCTGCTTTTTGGTCAGTAACGCGGAGGCGGTAATTCGTTCCCTGTCCTGGCTGGTCTAAACTGCGTGTGCGATTGTGCCTTGCCATAGCGTGATAAGGCCTCACTACGTGCAGAACCTCCTTAAAGCAGTTCTTTAGTCATGGCTTCGGTCGACACATGCAGCAGCAGCAGCAGCAGTCTTCAGATGGGCGATGGCAAACCAGCTGATTCCCTGCCCCAAGAGAGTAAGTGTTCCCTTTTCTGACCTTGATGCCAATTGCTGACCAGCCTGAGAACCCACAAACAGTCACAGTGACAGCTCCTCCTACCTGCCTGCCTACCTACCGATCAACCGAAAACACACGACTGATCGAAACACACACCCGATCGAAAACGCACAACAGATCGCAAAAACACTGATCGAACACACACACACACCACCGATCGCAGGCTCGCTGCACTTCAAGACTCGGGGCAGGGAAGATGGAATTTGGTCTTTGTACAATTTGTGAAGGATTTGGAACTGGGAAATGATTTGGTTTATGGATACTTGTATATGGGTTGGAAAATGTTTGTCTGGGTCTTTGAAATGAAGCATCATGGCTGGGGGGATTATCTGGAGTTGAATACCTACAAGGCCATCATCAATCACATCACATGGGATACGTCCCTTCTTTCACAGTTCATTTGTTTTCCATGCTTATGTCGCTCATCAGGTTTTGACCCGTTCTGCGTACCTTATCAATAGATGGGTCGCTTGCTCATCGTGATCGCGTTGTCACGGCACCCCCTCAGATGCAGGCCGGTCACTACCGCCTACCATCAACACGTATGCGTGCTACCTTGAAGGACATGCCCTCTTGGGAATTGATTGTGGCCGCAGATTAATAAAAGAAGAAAACCAACAAAGGATTCAACGTAACCTGAAGCGTCTTGCGACGGTATCTTGCAGATGCTTGCGCAGTTCATCGTTGTTTGTGTGCCTGGCCGTGCTGACTTGTTTCCCCAGAGACCGACGAATCCTGAGGTTGGCGACGTCCCTAGAGGGCTCCCATCCAAGCATGCAACAAAATTCTTGCCACGAGGCGCTGATAGAACATGCGATGTGCCGGCTTTCAAGGTTTATTGGCGTCTCGTTCTCCGTCGCAGTTATGGGCTCCATGCCCGTGGTCTGTTCTTGCTGTTTTATCTCCCCCACGTCGAGCTGATTGACCAGAAATACAGTAATAGATCCCCGGAGGATGGTATCGTTGTACATTTCTAACCTGAGTATAGATATGGGCCTCGGTTTATGGACCGAACGATACGCCTGAAGCAGACAACTCGCCCTACGTGTGATGGATCCCATCTCTGCGAAATGACAGGCCATCGCAAAACATCATTCAAGGGCAGTTCCTCATCTTTCTAAGGTCGGCGACGAGAAAACTCGGTCGGTATCAAATGAGACTACGCTCCACATGCTCCGACGCAAGTACCAAGAAGAGACTCGCTGTTTTGCCCGACTGTCATCGTGATCACTTGCCCAATGTGGGTAGACAAAGGTGGCCTCTGGAGACCGATTCCGCCAGTGCTCCTCATCGATCGACCGGCGCCTCTTCTGATGGCTGTAATACGACACTAGTCTCCTCTGCTTTATCGACAAGGGCGTGGCGACTGGAGGCCCGGGGCGCTGAGCCACTGACCTGGTATGACCTGGAGCCACCGCATCGAGAATTGACGAAGGAAACGAAGCTTCGGAATGCTTAGTGAGACCTGTCCGAGGAAACGTCTTTGTATATGGTCTTGAGGAGATAGCCCCTGACCGGATCAAGATGGCGACGAACAAGGAGCTTTCGCATCCCTACCAGTCGATCTCCACGGCCCCAGGGTCTAGAGGACAGCAGTTATTCCAGATACGCGGTAGCCATTGTTCACTTTGCCAAGTCTAAAGTACCAGTTCTGATGGCGTTCTCCGTCATGTCGAATAGCAGACATTGCTAACCTGAGTTTGACTGACAGCCCACCACGGCCATTCCTCTCTACTCCCTTCCCCCAAGACCTCCCGGGACTGAAATTCGCCTCCTTTATCGCCGTTGGATGTCTAGATCTTGATTTATCTTTGATTCGTGGTTGCTTATTCTACCCCATCGGTTCTTTCATTGGCTGCCTCTGGGCAGGCACTCGGACCCAACACCATTCAACACTCTCGAAGACGCAAATAGACGGGTTCTACTAGATCAATCTCAGCTGAGCATTTCTGAGCCTCTGGTTTGTGTACTGCCAGCCTTGAATCGCACGAGAAGAGTGCAAAGGTAAGCCCCAGATTCTCGACTCCCAGATGTGTCAAGTGACGGCGGGCTCTGCTCCAAGGGAATCGAAGAGGTCTTCAGGCATTATAGTACGCAAAATATCCAATTGAGACCTTGGATACGTGATATGATACGCCCCAAGTAGAGACTTTAACTGAGAAGACTGAGTTGAGTGCTTATGCTGCCAAGGTACAGCCCGAGCTTGGCGCAAATGCATGTCGCAGGCAGTTAGCTGTCTAGGAGCTTGAGAATCAATACTGTGTTTACCTATATGTATAGTCTAAATACGGTTGCCTCTTGCTCGACGTCCCAGTTACTGCACTTACATGGTTGGGGCTGACAATACCTAGTGGACGATTCTTGTACGGCACCAGAGACTTGAATGGGTGAATGCCGAATGCCACTCACCGCTCACCTTTTCCACATGGACTGAAACTGAGCCCTCTAAACCAAAAATTGTCTTAGAAATAGTAGAGACTCAAGCTGAAATCAGATATAGATGCAAAAGTGCAGGAGTCATGCTCCAAACAGTTTGGCACAGGGTGTCTTGGTGTAAGAGCGGTGTCAATAGCCGGGATTGGCACCCGTATGAGCAGATTGGCACTACCGATCCACCCCCACTATTCTCTCCGAGGGCCGTGCAGCCGCAACATCCCAGCTCCATCGTCTCCAAAAACGTCATCACCATGTCCTCAACACCGCAAGACACCAAACAAGAGGCCGCCGAGGCTCCCAAGCCGACCGAGGCCGGATCGGATGCCTGGAGCGACGATAAGCGCCGCAAGTTTGAGACGTGAGCGACCGCCGCGCTGCCACCCGACGACGAGAGCCGACCAGCTGAACGTGGATAGGAAATCGAAGAGCGAGTACTACGACCCGTGCCAGGAGGCTGCGCAGAGGAGTTATCGGTGCTTGTTCAGGAACGGAGGGGACAAGTCCATGTGCGGAGAGTACTTCCAGTATGTCGAACCGTGGTTGGGGGGATCAATGAGCTGACGGCTTCACAGGGCGTATCGCGACTGCAAGCAAGCATGGGTACGTTGGAATCAATTGACGTCGAGGGATCGGTGATAGCGAGCTGGAATGACGACTGACCCTTGCCACAGACTGATCGACGGAGGAAGGAGAGCGGCGGCTGGTTCTAGGACGATCGACTCGAGACGAGACGGATAGGCAAGTCGCTGAACGATCGAATGCTTGACCGCGAGAACTGTATTATACGGAAGGAAACACCACGGATACTGTACGATATTGATATATGGCGAATAGATTGCATTTGGGCGGGGAGTTGCAAAATGAGAGCAATCGAATGCCATACCGGGATTCAATTGAGACCCTTCAACCCTCAGACTTGGGTCGACGGATATGCCGCAGTCTCATGCAGCAATCATAATCGCCATCCTCCGTCACGCTGGCTTCTCCGTGCCCTTCTGCGGGTTCTTACTGAAGCTCCACTGTCTCAACCCAAGCATCCAGCTCATCCCCGTCCCATGTCAAGGCCTGCTTAAAGACATGCTTGTCCAGCACAGCGCCCACGTCCATCATCAGTCGAACCGGACTCAGCATTCTTCCACTGCGCAGTGACGGCGTACGCAGGAAATCGAGCGCCAATCCGATGGCCAGCAGACCTGCTGTGCCAAGAGCCAAGAGGCCTGTCAACAGGATCCAGGGGACAAAGGTCATGGTGTACAGTTGCTCGCCGTTCCCCTCAACCATGGCTTCAATATCCGTGTTCCTGCCGCTGTCCCTCTCCGCCATGTTGTACGCCACGTCCCTCATCTTGGCTTCGAGCCACGCAAAAGCCTTGACGATGAAGTGGATATTTGTCATCTGGATGTCAGATCCCGAAACGAAAACGGCGTCAGCAAGGTGTCCGCCTAGTCCAGGCGTTTTGTAGAAATCTGGTGACGCGATTTCCCACTTGTTTTGAAGGCTGTATAAGAGGGGACGCCGCTCCTCGACTCTACGAGTTTGCTCATCAAGGCGGACCTCCGAGATGGACCAGTCCTTGCGGTTGACTGTTACCGTGCCCATGGTTGCGCTTAGCTCGCAAGTCACTCCGCATATCGTCCAGTCCAAAACTCGGTCATCCTCAGCGGAGTAGCGGTATGTGTCCAATGGCCCGTAGTCCGTGAGATAGGTGGCTGTGCCTTTTTCTTCGGTATAGTAGAACCAGCCGATCCAGATCTTGTCGTCTTTGAAGGCTACAAGAGGGTGCGGTACTCCGGCGTCTGACTCACCCTTCAGCGAAGGGGCCATGTTCCTCCCCCTGCCCTTGAACTCGGTCAACTTTGACGCGATCTTAACCTTTAGGTGGTACTCGGCAAAGTTCTCCTCGGTAGAATCGAACTGGACCTGAAAATCTCGTATATCAGCGGGCTCGCAGGATGCCGCAAGCTGATATGCGGGCATATTGAAGAGTCTTTTCGCTGACTTTGGGAGCTTGGATAGAGACTGGCTCGACACGTTGAGAACGGCTTGGTGACTGGTGTTTGTAGTTCAAATCTCGGGAGGGATATTGTGAAGGCTCCTGGTGAACTGCGCCGAGAATTCGATGTCTTGAGCAGAGTCAAGGATGTCCGAGATTACCTGTGAAGGTGCAACATCTCTCGGCCCATACAACGGCTCGACCTTTTGTGTGGCGTTGGCGATGTTGAATCCGATAGCCTCGTACGCCGTGACGATCGTCAGGAATGAAAAGCTCAAGGCAGAAAGCAGGGCCACGGTAGCGAGACAGATGAGCCGGGGATCGCGCGTTCGCACAAAGGTCCAGTGCTTGAGGGGACTGTACGACCCCCAGTCGGTGCCGGCGAGCTCCGTGAGGGCCTTGAGATTCACGGGCCTGTCTCCAACTGTTCCTTGGCTGATTGCACAGAGGCGCACCAGTTTGAAGACGTACCAGTTAGCCAGGGCGAGGAGTCCCGGCGCTATAACGATGGAGCAGCCAACGTCGATGAGCTTGGCCCAGATGGAAGAGAAGCGGCCCCCAATGGGTTCAGACTGTGTAAATCCCTTGCGAGTGTTGAGTTTGATGTGGAAGATGAGGCTGAAAGAGACGCACATGGCGACTGAGGAGATGATAGCGACCACGACGATGTCAGTGAGGACGGCTTTGCTGGTCCGGCGATAGGTTGGTATCTCAGCCTGATCTTCATCTCCGTCCACGGTATCCTTGGGTAACAGGTTGTCTGTGACCGTCGCTTGTGTCTTTGCCTCGTTGGCTACGGTTGGAGGTGGTGATGCCTGCTCGTCGACGGACAGAGGTGACACTGGCCTGTCGTAACCCGCCACGTCTGGTGATGCCATTTCTTCTTCGCGACGAAGCTGAAGAGTTTTTGAGAAAGCAACAAGACTCTTTTCGTCATTGAAGAGGCCAAATGGCTCGCATTTGCGACAAGAGTGAGAGAGCCTCGTCTCATCCGCCAAGTCCCGGAGCCTCGTGTGAATGGCCGAGAGCTGCAGGAAGCACAGCCACTGAGAGCGACAAGGCATTCAACACAAGGTAGCTGAACTCAGGTGCAGCTGGCTGATGTTCCTGCCGTGTAACCATGACAACATGTCACATTCTCCCCTTGCCTGCGTCAGATGAAGCTGCGTCTAACCTTGTCCATCAGTCTATTCAAGCTAGCTAAGCAGAGAAACATGGATGATAACCTTGACAACGAATTAGGATATCCTGGTGATACTACATCCCTCCCCCGTCATAAATATCATTGCAAGATGCCAAACCGCGTGCTACCATGCGAAACCTACCTTTCGCCACCTTGTTTAACAGATACCAGTCGCAGCCGAACCCCCATCACATACGACTCTCGGTTCATGTCCAGCCGTCTGTCGGACTCGTACTTAAACTTGGCACCTTCAGTGCAGTCATTAAGCTCCTGGCGGCTCATCCAGTAGGTCTCTTCGAAAGCATTCCTGCCAAGCGTCATGCCCACGTCGGCCGTCAACCTCACTGCGTCCAGCACCCTCCCGCTCCTGAAAGACGGCACTCCCAGCGAGTCGAGTGATAGAGCAACTGTTAGGGCGCAGGCGACGCCTAGGGCTACAAGGCCGAAGAGCAGCATCCATGGGACAAAGGTCATGGTATATGTGTCCGGCTTCTTCTCCAAAACCTCGACTTAGGAGACGAGGCGATCGATCTTGACATCACCCTTGTCGTCCTGGATTGCTTCCATGACTGCCGCCTCATACCAGACAAACGCGTCAACAAGTGTTTCGATATCCCAGGCAGGTCGGTCTGCCTCCTGGTATACCTTGCGAGCCGCTCGCAAGAGGTAACCGCCAATGCCTGGCGATCTCCCTACACGACCACTTTCGAACGTATCAAAGTTTTGTCCTAGGAGGAGCACCGGTGTTTCGCCTTGGGCTTCCGACTTCTCATCGTCCAGCTTGGATTGGATCAATGACAATGCCTTTCCACTGACATTGACTGTTGCCGTTCCAGACCATCTGTTGAGACTGCACATTACACCCCAGAAAGTCAAGTCGTAACTTTCGTTCCCGAACCCGCTCTCTTCAGCGCAAGAGGGGCTACGGACGATCCCTTTCGCTCTAAATGGGGCCAGGCTGCCGTATCGCGTCGTTTATAGCAGGTCGACTGTCTCGTTTCCAGTCTAACTGAATCCTCCGATCCAAGTTGCTGTCCTATTGAATGCGATGAGGGGGTACCTAACTGATGAGCCGTTTGTTCTCGTAGCTTCCATCCCCTGCCTTGCAAGAAGTTCCTTGACTATGCCAAAGTCTGCTCGAAATCGTGTAGGCCCAGTCTCAGAGGATGAGGCAGCTTCCTCAAGATTGAACCTGACGTGCGAATCGTTCTTGTCCGGATAACCAATTGACACTATTGAGAGGTTGGATGGTTTGCATGATGCCACTATTCGATATGCTGGCACATTGAACAGCTGCTCGATAGTTGGACGCATCTCTAGGCGTGCTCAGCTTGAGATATTGACGCCAAGGAAGCCGTTGGATCTTGGCTCCAGGTCTGTTGCTTGTAGACGTTGGAGCTGATTCTCGAGGTCATTAAGAATCTGCAAGCGCACATTGTCCCTGATTTCCAGGGGTAGAGGTTGCTTCAAGAAATCTTGCATCCCCTGCATGGCTTCGAGACTGGCCGTCGTATTTACGCTTCCGGCTTCCTCGTACGCGGTAACGTTGCTTAGAAGAGAGAAGCTCAATGACGAAAGGATGGAGATGACGCCCAAGCAAATGATCCGGGGCTTTTGCGATTGAAGAAACGTCTAGAACTTGAGGGGACTGGTCGAACCCCAGTCTGTGCCGGCAACTTCCACAAGGACGTTGAGGCTTGCTTTCGAGTCTCGTTTGTCGTGCTCGTTGACTGCAGAGAGACGAGCGAGCTTGAACATGTGCCAGTTGGCAATTGCGAGTATCGCGGGGGCCACCAACATGGAAGCGGCGGCATCGATCAGTTTCGCCCACGTCGAGCTCACGTTCCCGCCGATGCGGACAGCTTTGATATAGCCCCCGTCAACCTTGGTTTGGATGAATGCGACCAACCAACATGCCACAGACAGGGAAACGAGGCCGGCGACGGCGACGATGAGGATGGAGTATAGGACGTGGTTCTTAGAGGGGTGGCTCGCTCCGGCAGGGACTCGGCCTGTTCTGAAGACTTGCCCCCGTGGCCCGGGACTGATGGATGGTGTGCATCTGTCGGGATGCCATCTTCAGTGCTTTCATGCTTGGCTGTGGCGGTTGAAGAAGCATCGGTTGGTTCTGGTGGTGTCTGTTTCTCTGTGGCAGCGGTCGCAGGTGACACTGACCGTGATGTCGCCATAGGGAGCTGAGGCTCTTGTTGAAAGACCATCTGGGAACAGAGAAACGGCGAGAGTGTCAAGTTGAATACAGTAGTGCTTTGTTCAAAGTCAAATTGCGAGTGTTTGAGAGCTTCTATGATCAGGTTGGAGATTCTTTATACCTGCTGGCTTACCAGACAAGCGCACACAGGCCCCAGCCATTCTCCTCTGTAAACGAAAGATTGAAAATGAGGCTCTTGGTCGTTGTACAAGTCGAGGCTGGATGGCGCAGCCGCCTCTGTCCTTCCCAAGGCATGGACGATGTTGAACAGAACCTGCACCTGACCCCTCCCGGGTTACCTTGGAACATGTCGAGGTGGAAAGTGACTAGATGTTAAGCACACCGACGATTCAAGTCCTCGGCAAGCCACTTATTACGATTGGAGAGCCTCGTTGGGGACATAGTGAACAATGGCTGCCGTTGATGAAGGCCTTCTGGCTGTGGCTTGTTGCAGAGTGTCGATGCTGCCTCCCATTGCGTTCCTTAACAGTGGCCCACGTTTTGCAAAGCAGCCGTACTTATTTGTTCTTGAGGCCGAGAAGGATGTTTGTATCGTTCGGACCCAGGGTGGTTGTAAATCCCGAGTGGCTCGGACAGCCCAGGACTGGAAGTTCCGATGTCTCACATTCTCCCCTCGGCCTGAGCTAACGCATCCTCGGAAGACAGAATGTATTCGGTTCTCAGCCCTATTTGCTGACCCAATACGATGTCATGTCCACCGCTCCGTCATACCGGCGTGCCATGTGATGGGAGCAGGTAACGTGGAGCCATCGGTATGTGTATCAAGAAGCGTTCATAGGGCAGAGCAGAGCCGCAAGTTTGTACTCGGTCCTTTCATAGCCCTCGGTGGCAAAATTCTGGTAAGGGAGCACCTCGGAGGGTGTGCACCCCGGACAGACTAAGCGACTCGGGTCTTCTCTGAGTAGCCCGAGCCGACACTCATGATGGCCTCATCGAGCTTGACGGATTGATCCCGTTTGATCAATACCCGGGATCTGTTTTACCTCTTTGGTGAATCAGGATGACTGCCCTGACCGTGGTCGGTGACCGTCGGTCAAAGGGGTTCCATTGGATGACATTGGGATGGCCCATTTTCTTGGCGATTTTGGTGGCCTCAATGCCCAGATTCGGCTGCCATATAATCTTTGCTCTCTCATGGAAACTAGGATTTGGATGAAGCCTCATTTGGACTTTTTGCTGTTGGGCTCTGGCTGCTGAGTTACAGGGGCTTGTCATCCGTTTGTGAGACAGAGCTTGGGTGATGGTGGTCATGTGATGACCAACGCAAGTGGGGCACGAGCCACCAGTCACAGCCACACCAATTCCAACCGCACCGCCACACCGCTGCTTCCCTTCTGCCCCACGTTCCAAAGTTCAATTTGTGCCCCTCCAAAGCTCTCGACAATCTCACGCTTGTCCCTGGACTCATTCTCAGCCTCGTTAGGCCAATCTGAGCGTGGAAAGGGCGTGAAGCTTGGCGCACTCATGAATCGCCAACAGCGGCCGGTCCTCAAAAACGGCGTCGATCTCCAGCTCCAGTCTGCCTTTAACGATGGCAACTGGGCTGTCGTGATCCGCCTGGCTGAGAAGCGAGCTCGAACGTTTAATGACCAGTATTATGAGGTGCGCAGCTCGGCCTTCCCGTCAGTATTACAGGAGACTAAGTATGGATAGATCGTCAAAATATGTGCTGAAAGCCAGCTCGATGACCCCAGTGCCAAGTTTGCTGCCGTGACGGCTATCGACAAGTTCGTCAAAGAAGGAACCGTTGTGAAGGACGTGGACGGCATCGACCTCCTTGAGTGGGCAACGCAGGGGTTGACGACCGAAGATGAGTTCTCTCAGACTCTGGGCCCTTTGAGGGCACGCCTCGTCAAGGCTTCGCCCAAGGATAGGATTGGCGCCAGCCGGTGCTTGGAGTCTTGTCTGCTGCATTGGGACTTGATCAGTGCCCAACAGGTATGACAGGGCCCATCGTCGGCTGACCTAGCGGCTGACGTGCTGCCCAGATTGCGGCTATCCTCGACAGATCATTCCCCCAGGATCGGACATTCATGTTTTGGAACATTGTCATTACACATCTGTTGGCGGTAATGCCCCTCGTGCCCCTCTGCCCTGTCGCGGGCTGACATCCATCAAGACTAGCCCTCAGTCGCCACCCGAGAAGAAGAAGCTCTACGGCATGCTCGCATTGAAACAGATCCAGCGTGCTGCACAGCTATCCGAACAGGTATTTGCCCTGCTCACGCCAACAAGTCTGGTATTAACACAACCAGGCCGCGACCTCTGAGGGGGACGATGCCAAGCCTCAACCGCGAAGCGTCCAAACAGAAGAGGAGATCTTGCTACTTTACGACATTGTAGAGAAGCATGGATCAGAAGAAGACTTTGAGAAGCTTGTTTCCAGCCCCGTCTTTTGTCCGCTTGTACAATTCCGCAAGGGCCGAAAGGAGCTCTTCTTAAGGGTCATCTCGAAGCACCAACGCCAGGGAGACCATGAAGCCATCTACCAAATATGCAAGGATTGCTTGTCGACAGAGGACGAAAACGGCCAACCAAACCTTTTGGGAGCTGACTGGAAGGTCTGGAAACACTTTATTGATGCGGCTGCCCAGGTAAAGACTGTGAAGCCAGAGTAAGTCAGCCATTCCCACCATGCCCAACCTTGACTGACTCGCCTTAGCATTGAGGAGACTGTTCAAAAACTCCTTCTGAAGTTTGTCAAGTCACCCAATTTGCGCCCCATCTACAAGCGGATCATCTTGTTGGCGCGTGTCGCCGCAGCCTTCAACCTCGCCTCAAATGACAAAGACGACCTTGCCGATGGCGGGCCTGCATCTTTCCGACTCAAAGAGCTGATCAACTACATCAAAGACCAAGGCATAAACGCTGCCTGTTTCGATGATATCAAGACCTTTGTTGAGGTGCTCACTCCTCCTGCCTTGTCGTATCTCGCCTACGACTTTGCCCCTAAGTTGGCAGACGAGATGGAAGACGAACTCAAGTCGGTCAGAATACGAACCTTTTCTCTCAAGCTACAATACTTTGCCGCTACCTGCCCTTCCATGTACACCAACGTACCCGGAGAGAAACCTCTGAGGAAATGTGTGGTTACCGACATCGAGGTTGACGCCAGCTCGCCAGCGCCTTGTTTCACGACAATCGCCAAGGATGCGCTGGAGGTGTACAAATCGTTGGCCGAACTGACAGAAAATCATCCATCTGTTGAAGGCGAGATCAGGCCAGAGCTGGCAGTTATTATCGCCCTATGCAACATCCAGCTGGCATTCCCTCCCTCAACAGGTTTATCCAACTCCCCAGTCTCCTTTGCACCACTTCTCCGTGCTGTCTTGTTGCTAGAGCATCAACTTTCTTTGACGCCCAAGCATGGAATCATCTCACTCCTTCTTGTGCAGCTACATCTTCTCACGGGCTCCTCGCCTCGAGCGCGCGAGATCTGGGAGACACTTGGTGTGAAGCGCACCATCATGGACTCCCTCGGCCCCATTTTCTATGACCGCCTATCTACCCTTTCCCCGGCCCTGATTTCCCCGTCCGATAACTGGGGCTGGGATCTCATGGAGCTTCTTCACTCCCACTTTAGCGTGTCTTTGAAGCTTCGCATGCCTAGGCGGCTAATTGATGCCTTCGAATCAGGCAGCTACAGCAGCGTTATCGACATCCCTCAGTACATTGAGGATCTACGATGGAGCTGCACTCGGGCGATGAGCTTGGTGGAGGAGACTAGGACTGAGAGACTTCTGGGAGAGAATTTCTCAGAGGTCCTCATCGACCCCCGTTTCGGTGAGTCTTCCCAGAAGTTGCGTATTGGTGTGGTGCTAACGGACTCTAGTCGAAGTAACTGATGATACTCAACTCGTTGAGACTATTGACTATGGGTCTTTTCCCTCATGGGATTGTAGCTCTCGACCGCCTGTGTACTCTCGCCTTCGAGTTGGCCCAGCGTTATCGGTACGTCCCGACCTTCTGAACCTCTAGCTGCTTGCTAACGGATCCAGAACCGTCGTGCCCATTTGTCGCTTCTCGCCGAGGCATTCCACGAGGTGCTCAGCTACAAGCCTCCAGCGATCTACAAGGCTTCAGCGGCAGCCGCGATACCGGACCAGATTTTTGTGCTCGAAACGCTGAGCCAGCTGAGCAACTCATTCACCAAGTTCCTCCAGGGACCCAAGAAGGATGTCACACCCCAGGAGGCGACCTACTTTGAGGTCATTAGTCTTTTGAGCACCCTCGTTCCCTTTGCCACGAGCATCAGCAGAACAAATCCTATCCCTGAGGAGTTTGCACAGATTACGGACACTCTCAGTATCGCTCTCGACACCCTCAAGCTCGACATAACTGCTCCATCCGGCGTTGCGAACCAGGTAACTGCCCTGAGCACCCTTCACTCCCTCGCCATCCTCCGCGACATGGCCAGCGCAATCAAGAACGGCGCCAACTGGATCATTTCCTTTAACGACCGCGAAAAGGAGCGCGACCGCTCCGGCAAGAGCAACCTGCCCAAGGAGGTCATGGCCCAGATCAAGGACCTTGTCACTGCGTCAACGGCCGCTCTCAAGGAGGGCAAAGACTGTGTGGACAAGCTGAAGGGCCAGGTCATTAGCAGGGACTTTGAACCATCGGTGAGGAGATGGATCTTTGAGAATGCCGATGATTTGCTCGAGGTTGTGGGGGAGAGTGCCACGGGGAAGCTTGTCAAGAGCTGGGAGGCCAACGTCAAGGGATGGATGCACGTTCAATGGACTTAGATGTGTGGGCAATAGACATACATTAGACCTTTGCAAACAATACATGTAGCACGTCCATCCTGCGGGCATCTTCCTAGCATATTAGCAAGCAAGCAATTCGGTCCATGCGTTGTTCCCTCGGCCAATCCCACTGCAACGGTCGTTGATTGTCGTCACGCCCAAGCATAAAAGCTCCATCTGCCCGCTGCCAGAGTTAATGTGAAACTCTTCCTCCAACCTCATCTCCCACAGCGCACCCTGCCTATCTTGACCAACAATCGCCATGTGTGCCCAAAAGATATCTGGATGGCCTGGATTTTCTACGTGGACCAAGTTCCGAGCGAAACCCGGTCCTATTGACGAGATCGTCTTTGACCCGCTCTGCACCTGGAGTGGCTGCATCAGCACGCCCGCCTACGGGCGCATCGCAGAGTCTCCCCAAGACTGCATCCTGGCCCTCGAATGGGACTCGCCCAAGGCCTACGAAGAGTTCAAAACGTCCCCCCAATACCAACAGCTGATGGCCAACTTGGAAGTCAACTTGGCCAGAGCACACACTCAGATCATGGCCTTCGAGAACAACAGGTTCGGCTACGGATTGACCTCCAACACGGAGATATTGACTGCCTATTGGCCCGCCTCGCTCTCTTCCGAGGCGCAGGACGCGGTTTGGAAGGCAGAGACGCTCGTCCATACGGCAGTATCTAGGATGTCAAACACTCGCTGCTACACGCAGCCCCCGGTCTTTGGATGGATTGATGAATTGCAGACCTGGAACGACGACAAGGCCCTGGCAAGTGTGTGGCTACATCACTGGGAGAGTGAAGAGCTGGAGCACAGGCTCAAGCGCAACGAGAAGAAGGTTGTCTCTGTGGGCAGAGACATTATCTACCCGCTTGCGGTGGATGATTTTGAGCAAAACCTACGAGATCTCAGCGCCCTCGGTTGGGAATCAATCCATGTTGACTTTGAGCCCCTCAACTGGATCTATGATGATGAGGTTATGCGAAGTTATTGCCGCGAAAGGAGGAGACTCGATGTTTCAGCCAGAGACGCGGGCACCCTTTGAGGCATCTATTGATGACAACCACAGTCAGTGACCCTGAGCCGATTTGTGCCTCACTGGCACCTCCTACAACGTCGCCATCAATACCACAACGACCAGCACGGTAACGAGCCAGATCACTTCTCCCTGCGGAGCCATTTACGGCTGCAATGTCCAAGATGTTGTTCAGAGCATGACGGAAACAGTGGCAAGCACTATCCCGGTGTCTTTGCCACTTCGACCACTTCATCTCTTGAACAAGTGGCCGGACATAGCGGGAAGCTAAGAGGATATTGGCGTGTCGCTGAACATTCTCAGTCGCAGCTTGACTTGACCCTTAGCGCCAAGCACTCAAGTTCCGCCTCATCCATACCTTCGAGTTATACAGCCTTGATGAAAGTCGTGGACGAGAAGCGAGACAATGACAAGCTCCATCGATGCCGGGCCGTATGCGAGCAATTGTCCTTTAGCCCGTCCAGACATGCACCAAGAAGGCAAATAAGGCGGTGATATCCAGCTTTTGCAACTGGAGTGCAGTTGTAACAATATGGGGTCCGATAAATGCAGTGGCAAGGTCTTTAGTTGGTCTCGCTTTTACCACTGATAAGAGTAGGCAGAGCTGTGCCGTTAAGGACAAATTAATTCGCATCGCTGTCCGTTTGTGGCCGACTACTTGCCCGCCTTTTTAACCTCAAGTCGCTTTTGGGCTGCCCATGTTTGCAGTCGTTCTGAGTCACACTTCATCTAACGGAGTTGAGGGCGAACAATTCGGGACAACATACCTTTCCTGCAGAGCCGTTCACCTAATAGAGAGAAGATCATTAAGACTGTTCCCGTCGTGAAAAGCAAAGATTGACGAGGAAGCATCTCTAACCGCCACTTCACCATTAGAGAAGCGCCTATTCTGTCAACCTAGAGTGAATTTTCTTGCAATAAGGGACTTGACTGCTGCCATAAAGCATTGATTGGGTTTGGGATGCGGACCTCTCGGGACAGTGGCGGTATACCATCCTTGCTCAGCTCGGAAAGGAAACAAACCAACGTGTCATCTCGATCCATGAGCTATCAAGGCATGTAACCCAGGCGCAAAAGTATCGGGACATTGCACCGCCAAGTCGAGCGACTCTACAAAGACAGAGATGAAGCGTTTCAATTTCCAGTGAGTCATTTACCACGACATGTGTGACTAGGCAGCACGCGGGTGAAGGAGAAAACGAGACACCAGTACAAAGGGACCAATTAGCTTATCCTCCTCTAAGGGGAATGGATAAGGTGGAATAAGAATAATAAAATATTGAGTAAAAGGGATCTAAAGCCTTCCCTTTCATCACAACATTATTTTTATTACTTTAGTCCGTCTTTTATGAATTTATGAGATGTCTTTGCCGTTCCCCCGTCGTTTGTTTCTTGACCCATGGGCAGTAGCTAATAGCACATCCATCGAATAAACAGCAAAACTCTATGAAACGCCACTATTTAATATGCCCAACCTACCCGATGACATGCAACAACTTGCGACATCCCATGCTCCCCCATGGAGGGAGGATCCATCGGCTCTCGTTCCCGCCCCGGCCGCCCCGATATCGCCGGCCGGACCCCGGCATAGACCCTTGCCCTGCGCCGGCTCAGCGGTGCGCCAGGGGTACGGCGACAGGGGGTCTTCTCCTAAAACATCGGTGAGGCGCGCCGCACAAAGCAACGTGTAGAGTGTTGATCAAAGGGTTTGTGTTTGCTATCTGTTCCTTTTGTGCTCCGTGAGGTGGTATCTGTGAAATTTCGTCATACCTAATCGTAGACGCGCTGGCCGGCTGACGGGAAGACGCAGCGAGTGGCCAGCACATCATATCCCGTGCCACGACTTCCTTGTCTCACTCCTTTTCTCTTCTTCTTTGTTCTTTTTCTTTTCCTCCTTTTAATCTTCTTTTGTATTTTACCAACTTAGAGTTTACCGTATCCTTACCTGCCTTGTCCAATGAGTCCCGATCCCTCCGTGCCGGGCGGCTGTCGGGGATGCGCCAAGATCTTGGAGGATGAGAAGAAGGGGCATGAGAACGGCGCCACCCTCACAGAAAATGGCAGTAAGTTTTGCATGTGTCTAGTCATCATCATATATATGCCGAACAGGGTCAGATATACGCTCCTTGTGTACAAGTGTATTCAGAGCGCCTCTACCTATCTCAAGCCGATCTCGGGCCAGGGTCGAGTGGCCATGTCCTGGGATGAAGACAGTATCGTTTTGACCTCAGCGTATGACTACACCAACCCAGTTCACCGATACTCTTCACATTACCTCAGCCTCTGCTACGTTAATGTGTTGAGTTGAACGGTTAGAGTCAACAATTCCCCAGATGGCTAGCGCCACATGTAACGTGGCTGGTGAGCCGGCAAGGCTGGCAACCACATGGCTCAGCCCAGCTGTTGACCAATTAGCGCCCGTTTATTGCACAAGGCTGTGGCGGCAATTGAGACATGCTCAACACTTGGACACTCCTCCCTTGAATTGCGAACATTCAGCCAAAAGTTGCACAATGCGGCCGAGCGGTTGAGTTTTCTGTCCTTTTCATTGTTCTAGACTCATTAGCTGTTTTTCGCCTAATCTCCTGACTTTTTTCCACCGAAAGAAGAGACCCTGGCATCGCGCAATCGCGTCATAGCTCCAATTTGGTGGTTCCCCGGCCTCGGCGTAGCGACAGGCCCTTCCCTAGCTTGACTCTTCTACACCAAGCATCTATCTGCCCTGACAACTTCGTCACCACGATTCAGTCTTTATAGTTGCGGCGTCGGCTCACGTATGTGCTTCGTATTGCGAATTTGTCATCTCTTCCATCGAAAACCGTCCTCTCTACTAGCCCTCCATCCTCTGCCCCTCAATCTTCCACATCACCTAAACATGCTCCCACCTTGGCTACAGAACTGACACCGCCCAGGCGCCCACAAGATGCCTTCCCGGGCGGTTTCGCCGACCATGTCACCCGCTCCCTCGTCTCCGATCCTCTCTACTCTCGAAGTCGCCGAAGACCCTGCGACCCGACCCGACCTCATCCATAGCCTCTCCCATGAGAGCACCGTCCTTGCTCTCGCCGTCAGTCCCCAGCATGAGATGATCTATGCTGGTACACAGGATGGCGAGATCGTAGCTTGGTCTCTCGACACCTTCCACCAGGTCCATCGTGTCCAGGCACACAAGCGCAGCGTCCTGTCGCTCTCCCTCTCCCCCGATGCCTCCCTCCTGTTCTCCAGCGCCGGAGACCCCATCATCAACGTCTGGGACTCCAAGACCCTGACTCGACTATACGAGATCTACGGCTCCTACGACGTCGGCGACATCTTCTGCACCGCGTACAGCCCCCAGCACGAGATCCTCTACATTGGAGCGCAGAATGCCACCATCCAGTGGGTCGGCCTCAACGACACCACTGCTCGCGTATCCCCCGAGTCTCAGCAACACCCTGACCGACGAAACCACCGTTTCTTTGACTCCAAGCCCCCAGGCGGCACAAGCACACCACGGCGCAATGATGACCGTTGGGGCTTGATCCCCAAAGCCCAGTCCGTTCTCGAAATGCACTCGGGCTGCGTCCGAAACTTTGCGCACTACGGTTATGTGTACTGCATGATCATGGCCAAGGGCCCCACCGTCGAGGTCGGGACCGATGACGATGTTTTGATATCTGGTGCTGGCGATGGAACAATCAAGCTTTGGAGTTTGGGGCATGCTGCCGGCGAGGACGAAGAGCATGGAGGTGGTATTCAGGAGATCATGACCCTGGGCTCCGACAATGCCGAGTCTGTCTTGTCGCTGGCTCTTGACAGCTCGTTCTTGTACGCTGGCAAGCTGGATGGCGTTGTCGAACTGTGGGATCTTGACACGTCTCAGCGGTTGAGGGTCATCAAGGCGCATGATTGCGACATCATGTCGATTCAGATGGGCTGGGGTTATTTGTGGACTGCTGCAACTAATGGTTGGGCCAGCGTGAGTATTATTCGGTGTTCCCTCCGGTTCTTCTCGCTAATATCCAGCAGAAATACAGCACAACTCACTACGGCAAATACCAGCATGCGTCGTCTGGAACTGTGCCCCAAAAGTACCAGTGCCTCTTGCGATGGCACGCTCACCATGGCAAGATCCTGGCTTCGGCCATCACCACCTACAAGAACAAGCAGTACTTCATTACCGGCGCCAACGATGACAACGTCTCCATCTGGGCTATCGACCCTGACGACTGCTCCAAGAAGGAGAAGGAGGTCTCTCAAGCCTCGGACAACTTGCTCTTGTCGACCCTCCGAGACTTTGTGTCGTACAAAACCGTGTCTTCCCGTCCAGAGTTTGCCGAAGACTGTCGCAAGGGAGCAACGTATCTCGGTGCGCTGTTCAAGCGTCTAGGTGGTCATGTCGAGATGCTCAGCACCGAGAAGCCTCACAACCCCGTCGTCTATGCCCGCTTCTCGGCTAAGAAGGAGGCAGCTGAGACGCGGAAGCGTATTCTCTTCTACGGCCACTACGACGTTGTTGCTGCCGACAACCGCAAGGGCAACTGGACCAACGACCCATTTACCATGCAAGGAACCAATGGCTACCTCTATGGTCGTGGTGTCAGCGACAACAAGGGCCCAATTGTCACTGCCCTCTATGCTGTTACGGACTTGATGGAGGCTCAACAGCTGGAGAACGATGTCATCTTCCTGATTGAGGGTGAGGAAGAGTTTGGGTCGCTCGGTTTCGAGGAGGCTGTGAAGAAGAACAAGGAGCTGATTGGCGACGTGGATTACATCCTGCTTGCCAACAGTTACTGGTTGGACGATGAGGTGCCTTGTTTGACATACGGTCTTCGCGGTGTTTTGCATACAACCATCTGTGTTGATGCGCCTCGGCCTGACATTCACTCGGGAGTCGACGGTTCTTATATGCTGAACGAGCCGCTGACCGATCTTACACACATCCTCTCCAAGCTCAAGGGCCCGGGCAACCGGGTACAGATCCCTGGCTTCTACGAGGGAATCCTTCCTGTGACTCCAGAAGAGGAAGCGCGCTATGACGACATTGCTTCTATTCTAATCCGCAGCAACCCTGAGAAGGGCCCAGAAGAGAGGCTCAAGCAGTCGCTCATGGCACGATGGAGAGAGCCCAACCTGACGCTCCATCGATACAAGGTGTCTGGTCCAGACGGCAGCCTTGTGAGCAGCCACGCCAGCTCGCACATCAGTTTACGGCTGGTGCCGGGTCAAGAGGTGGATAACGTGATTGAGGCGCTGACAGCTTTTTTGGAGAACGAGTTCTTGCAGCTCGAGTCACAGAACAGGCTGACCATCAACGTGGACAACAGAGCCGAGCCGTGGCTGGGTGATCCCACAAACGCCATCTTCCAGACCCTGGAGAAGGCCATCCTGGAGACTTGGGAGGGCTCCTTTGAGACGTCGGCTCCTTCAGGCGATGCCACACCAGATGTCGCGCCTAAGCAGAACGAGGTCCTCTCAGTCAAGACCAAGCTGGGCAAGCCTCGCAAGCCGCTGTACATCCGCGAGGGCGGTTCGATCCCGGCAATCCGGTTCCTGGAGAAGGAGTTTGGGGCACCCGCTGCGCACTTGCCATGCGGGCAGTCGACCGACTCGGCGCATTTGGACAATGAGAGGATCTGTCTGTTGAACCTGCTCAAGGCCCGTGAGATTTTTGCCAAGGTGTTTGGTCGGTTGTAAGTGGGGTGGAGGATTTGAAGGAGTTGACGAGATGAGCGAGCGGGCGCCAGGGTTGTGAGGGAGAGATGTAAGATGTTTGTCGAAAGAAATGCCTAGAAAATGATACCCTGTTTCACTGCTTGATCGTGTTACTGTAACGACATGGACTGTTGCATCTGCCACGCTAGATCCAAGACTCGATCGCCACCACGACCGAGTTGCTGGGAGAAGCTAAAGTTGATCGACGACGGAACCAACGATCCCGTCAACTTCAGAGTGTTTTTGCCTCGCCTGTGCCTTGTAGGGCTGTGAAGTAGCGGTCTCACGATAACCATGATCTCACCGCAAAGCTTACCGAAACCCGTCTCCCGGTTTGGTGAGAATGCAACCGTGTTCAGCTCGGTTCGACGCTCATCCCTCCACCCTATTTGCTGCATGATGATGGACCTAAAATTAGACCCCCGCCCCCAGCCAACCACGCGACGCCAGTGAGTGCCTTGGGGATGCGATGCGATGCAACTGCGCCGCATTGAGGCTGAGCCTGCTCTCTGTCTTTCTGTCTGCCAGCTCGCAGTGCAGCCGTTGTTTTTCGGTTTGTGCCTTGTGCCCGACCCAGCGGGAATTGCGGCACATTTGGAACACTGAGCGTTTTCGGGGAATGGAGATAAGCTGGGTCGATCCTGCCACTACGTACCTGTTCCCACCAATTTGGAAAGAAGGCTGGGGTCGTTCCTTCCCTCCCTCCCTCCTGGCTTGGTGCTGACCGGGCGATCGTCACTGCCTGTTTGCATATTTCTTTCCTTCCTTGGATGAACCGAGTTAATAAAAGCACTGTCCCGTCGTCATCATTCCTGATCCATCTTTATTGACCCCCCTCCACCCAAGCCTTGACCACGCGCGTTGTTTTTCTCCTCTTTTAATCCCGTACAACCAACGCATCCTCTTTACACCCATTAAGCGAAGAAAAAAACAGTTTGCGAATCGACCTCTGTCACTCGTTTTTTTCTCTACCGATTCTAGCGACATTGTCATTCGTTTTGTGTGACCTGTTTTTTTTGAGGCTTGGAAACTATCGGATTTCTCGGCAATTTTATTGAATCATCGCCAACCATTTAGGAACAACCAGGCTGGGGTGGCTGGACAGCTGAAAGCGGGCGCCCAACGCTCATTCATCCCTTGGACCACGCTCTTTCGCTGTCGCATCCAAACTTCTTTCAACGTTCTCTGATCGCGCGATCCAACATTCGGCGGATTGAATCCACCGCGACAACGACGACTCTGTACGCCTAGCACTTTCGCTTGCCCATCATGGCGTCAAGGTGGCTCACCCTCTTCCTCCTCCTGTCGCCCGCCCTCGCCGCCGAGAACGACTTTAGCTTCTACCCAAAGGGCGCTCAAAGTTGTCTGTACAAGGCTGCCGACGATGCCGACTGCACCGGAAAGGACTCCAAGGAGCTCAACTATTGTCTTTGCGGTCAGGGCAGCTACAAGAACGATTTCATCCTCGGCTCCGCACGATGCGTTGGCCAGGAATCACCCGACGATGTCGATGAAACCTTTGACACTATGCAGCAGGCATGCAAGGACTCGTCCACGCCCCTCAAAGTGACCAAGGAGGAGTTTCAAGAGGCTGCAAAGGAAGGCGAGACGACCACGACCACGACGACAGCAGACAGCTCGACGACCACGACAACAAAGAGCAAGCAGACGGCCGATTTCACCACGACATCAGGTGGCAGGACAATCACCGTCATCGCAACCAGCGACAACAGCAACGACAACAAAGATACTACCAAGAACGATAACTCGAGCCTGTCAACCGGCGCCACGATTGGAATCGCGGTCGGGGCCGCCCTCGTCGGAGCTGCTTTCATTGGCGCTGCAGTTTTCTTCTTCCTGCGACGACGAAAGCGAAACGCCGAAGAGTCTCACCCAATGCTTCCTCCTAACTACGACGGAAACCACGAGTACACGGGCGCATCAACATACCCGCCTTCGGAGCCAAAGCCGGCGTGGGCAACCACTGCACCTAACCAACAAGGCTATAATCATCCGTATGCCGGTGCCTACACCCCTCCCAAGCCACAAGACGTAGCAAACCCAAACCTCGTCTACGAGATGGACGGTTCCATACCGAATCCGGTTATGGAGATGCCCGGGACAACACCACACGGACACGGACACGGACGTTGATGACATGTGGCGAAAGGGAAAAGGGAATTGGATTGGGAGTCCTGGAGGAATTTGGATTGGTACTGGAACGGAATAATGGCCATATATTTGGGATGGCTGGCGTCCAATGGTTGGATGTACAAACATGAGGTACTCCGATAGGGGGCCTCGAGGAGTTAATCATTGATTTGGGTCAACTTGAGATTCTGCGTCATATGCTGATGATTGTATATCACTGATGGCGATATTGAACGTTATATTTTATTGATCTGCAACCCTCTTGGTGACTTGCTTGAACCAAGACTTGATATCATAGCTAGCAGGCGAGGCATTAATAATCCGCGATACTTCAAGGAATCAGGCTCACCAGGTCGGTAAGCAGAAGCTCCCATGGCCAGATGCTATGTATAGCCGCCCCTCATCATGGGTGATGATCCACCTGTCCATGACAACTGGGGCTTCCTAAGCGTAAGCAGTAATCACCGCGATCCAGAGTCCTCTCTTACTTGTACATCCGAGGCAGCCGAACCCAGGGTATTAGAAACCGCGTTTCTCTGCGGCATATACAACAAACTCTGCCTTGCCTTCGAGAGCGATGCACTTGGAGCGCCTCTTGGATAATGCGTCCAAGACATCAGACTTTAAGTTGACATTTCCAAAAATCATCCATTAGTCTCAAGGGCCGTTGGTCCCTCTAATGGGATTTTCTCTTGTATCTTTTGGGTCCGTCTTATGTCTTTGCGAGCTATAAACTTCCACCCTCTGAAGCGCCGACGGCCTTAGGGCTGAATCATGGACACTCTTATTAGATGGGCTGTATATGAAGCTGTCATGCCATTATTCGAGGAAGAGCAAATACCCCTCTGTATTGTTCCTGGCGACAAGGTAGAGTGAGACTAAGCTCCCAAGTTCCTCCAATCTGCGCGTCGCGAGCGGACTAACAAGCCCTCGATCAGCACTACAGCCCCGTTTCGATCGACCTCTAGGATCCGGTACCATATCGAACACCGTGTTTACTGATTGATCAAAATGTTGACAATTTGTGGATAGTGTCAAGAGACGCTCTTATCGACGAGACCAGTCTTGCTACTACGATGGGTACAGGGCTCTCGATGTACGCAACGGCCAGCCCTCGATATGGATTCTCGACGGGATAAGGACCTGTTCCTAGATGTACTCGGGGTACATTCTCCTTAGTCGCCGAAAGTCAAATCACATATCGGAAACGCTACGAGACAGTGATCCTCATCTTTTTGTTGAACCAGCTGGACGCAAAAGATTGGGCATTTCTTCTCGATTGAGAGTCGAATGAGAGCCGACTTGTCCAGGGACAAAGCATCCTCCTGGCTTCATGGTCGAGGACTCATGGGCACACCACTCGTTTACCCTAGAGACAAGATGATCACGATCGTCTCAAATTCCCCATCCACAAGCTCAGCTGGGCAGAAAACTTGATCCGGATAGGTAGGCAAGATGCCTCTCTCTCTATTCCCACCTTGATAACGAGTCCGATCTGCACTGGAGATGGAAATGAAGCCACCACCCAACTTCTTGATGCTGCGAGACACGGATGTGGCGCAGCCCGTTGAGGTGTGGCGTCAACTCAACAAGCCTCGGCTCCCCCACACAAACCACCACAGCTAAACGAGCTTTCTCGCCAGGTTTCACATGTCTCTCTGTCCCTCAAGAGCTATTTTGGAATCATTTTGTGGACAGCAAATCATTGTTCTGCCATCTCACCTCACCTCAAGACGTTGACGAATCACGACTCTGTCAGACTTTAAAAGCAAACATGGCTGAGAGAAAGACGTTTGTGCTTATTACAGGGTAGGAATTTGACAAGTTGAATGTGTTGAGTTGAGATGCTGAGATGAGGTAGCTGTTCGCCTGGAGGCATTGGACATGCCCTGGCCCGCGAGTTTCACCGTCGAGGTGGGTTTCTCATCTCCTGTATCAAAGGATCGTTTACTCATGTCCTGCAGGCTGCCACGTCATTGCCACGGTGAGAAACACCGACATGATCAAGGACCTCGAGGCTCCCGGCATCAGCGTCTTTCCCCTCGAGGTGACAAAGCCCGAGAGCATCGTTGAGTGCAAGAACAAGGTCGCCGAGCTCACCGGCGGCCGCCTCGACATTCTCGTCAACAACGCGTAAGATCTCATCTCCCACTCCATTACGGATACTAAACTACTTCTCAGCGGCCGAACGCACACCATCCCCGCTCTGGACATAGACCTCGACGACGTCCGCGCCACGTACGAGGTCAACGTCTTTGGCCCCATGTCCATGGTGCAGATCTTTGCGCCGCTCCTCATCGAGGCCCGCGGTCTGATCCTTAACATCTCGAGCACGTCGTCCATGGTGCCTTACCTCTTTGGCGCAATCTACTCGTCCACAAAGGGCGCCATCAACGTCTGGGGCCGGGCTCTGCGTCTCGAGCTGAAGCCCTTTGGCGTGCGTGTCATGACGGCCGTCACCGGCACGGTGCGGTCCAACTTTGCGAGCCGGACTCATCGGAGTCTGCCTGAGAATTCGCTGTACAAACCCGTTGAGGACGTGTTTCAGCGCCGTCTGACGTTTAGCCAGAACACGGCGACGATGCCGACTGAGGTCTACGCGCGCAAGGTGGTTGGACAGGCGCTCAAGGGAGAGGGATGGTTTGGAGGATTGATTGGAGGTACTCCCGACTGGTACTGGGCTGGAGGTATGTCTGGACGGGTCTGGATACTGTCCTGTCTGCCTCGGTGGGTGAGCGAGGGTATCATTGGCATCTTCTTCAAGATCGGCAGCATCAGCAGACGCATCCAGCAGGCACGTGCCAAGAAGGACTGAGGTGGAAGCGAAAAAGGGTAGTGCGATTAAGTGTGTTTGTGAAAGAAGTGAAGAGTACTGTTACTTTCTGGTATATCTAATCTTGGTAATTACGGGGTAAAAACAATGTTCCTGGCATTGCAACTTGTAGGAGGACTATCTTCTGGACTCCAAGCTTCGACTAGTATGTCGAAAGGGGGGGGATATCCAAGGCTTGATTAAGCCCACTTGCCGAGTATACTCATCAGAACCATACCGCAGACAAGGCCAAAAAGGGCCAGAGTTGTCGTGACCGGGCTAGCCTCGGTGAGCTCGCCTCCCCACATCCAGTCCTGAGCCCACATCTCTACCAGTCCGACCCAGACGAGAATACCGGCTGAGAGGGCGTCCAGAGTTCCCAGGGCGATCAGGGTCGAGGGGTTGTTGCCGTTGAAGACATTCAGGACGCCGATACCGATGGCCATGCCGATGGGCGTGACAAGGGCGAAACCGGCCCCGAGAATGAGCTTCTTGGTCAGGGAGACATACGAGGTTCCAGTTCGCTCCACAACGGGGGCGGGACTGTGTGAGTGTCCGTGTGAGTGGAAATGGGCGAGAGGAGTCTGTCCATAGCCGGCCGCGGCGATACGGGTACCCAGAGCGATACCTTCGAAGAGCTGGTGGAAAATGATGACGATGGACAGCGTGATGAAGAAGGAGTCGCCAGCAACAACAAGCGTGATTCCGATGACTGCTGAAGTCAGTAATCGTCACGACAGAGGAAATGGGCACATACGCAGCGAGTGGAAGATGATACCAGCCTCCATGATAGTTACATTGGTAAGCTCCGCCTTTGCAAGTGCTTGGGGGGACATGCCGCCCTCGGACTTGTTTTCCTTGTTCTCCTGCCAGCGCATTGCTCGGTGGACGAAGTACTCGATGAGGAATGAGATGAAGAGACCGGCCATGACGATGGCGGCGGTAGTGGCCTCGTACAGGAGCTCGCCGAGACATTCGTTCCCGAACATCATGGTCGCGTGGGTGAACAACTGCCAAGGTCAGCCAAGAAAGAGTCCGGGATATGGGGGGAACGTACGTGAACAAAGGCAGTGGAGATAATAACACCAGTACCGAATTGCTTGAGGACAATGAGGAAGAGGTTGGACTTGATGGGCATGAAAGTGGACATCAAGATGGGACCAAAGACACCTGGACATTGTTAGTTTTTGGGCTTAGAAGATGCGACTCTGACCTACCGATGGAACTGGCCACAAGGACAACGAAAAGCATGCCAATACGGATGCCAATCTTGTAGTCTCGGTCAACACGCCCACAAGAGCGACTGCCGCCCTCTTCAGAGCCATGACTACCTCCGACGCAATGCCTAACCGTGTTAATGTTGGAACAGACGGAGATGGGAGAGTGACATACTCGACACCGGCGTGGAAGTGGCAGTGTTCCTCCACAGGGTCGGCGGCGCCAGACTCGACATCTTCAGCGAGGATGATGGGAGCCTCGCCATCGTCGGACATGCAGTAACTGGAAAGTGTTAGCTATACTTCGACTCTGGAGTATCTGGAGAACTTGCGTCTCTTCGCCGTGGCTGTGACAATCGGTGAGCTGGGCAGGGAACTCCTCGGTGTTGGTGATGGAGGTCTGGACGTAGTACTCGGTAGAGCTGGGACCCATGCAGTAGCTATCCCGTGTTAGCATCTATCAGCTGCGCACAATGAAGACAACGCACAGAGAGGTCTCGTGCATGTGGCACTCGGTGACGGCGGTGATCTTGGCCGTGTCAGAGGCGGTGCTCTTGCCCGTCTCCTTGGCCGCCGTCTGGGTAGGGGCGGCTTCGTTTTCGCCGAGGACTTGAACTTCGCCACCGTTGGGGTTCATGCAGTAACTAGACGATTGTCAGATGCGTATCGACGTAGGAGGACAAAAAGAACTTGCACGTCTGAACCGTGGTTGTGGCAGGCAGTGTACGAAGAGGGAGGGTCCTCGGTGGCCGTCGCCTCGGCGGCTTCAGGGACGATCTGGTACTCTGTAGAGTCTGCCATGCAGTACCTGGAAAATGTCAACAACCATCATCCCGTTTTTCGAGAGCACATACTGCGTCGTCCCATGCATGTGGCATCCGGTCAGGGACTTGAAGTCCATGCTGGCCTCGGCTCCGGCGCTGGTGGCCGTGGCCTGGCGTCTGATGGCGCCGGGGTTGATCGAGGCCGACACGATGCCGGCGAAGAGCAGTGCTCCGACGAACACCATGGCGGGACGGCTCCCGCAAAGACGGCCGGTGCGAGTCATGGCGGTTCGGACAGCGAGTGGTATGCAGCGGTGGGAGAGCATGCAATATGTATTGACCGAGGAGCGAGGAGCGCCTTGCGGATGATCGACCTGGACGAGGGCAGGAGAAGAGAACAAGAGGCGGAAAAAAGAAGGTTAATATGTAAATTTCTGCGTGGGGGCCGAGTTTGCAGCGAACAAAAAGTCCCCTACTCTAATGGATGGAGAGTTGGATATCAAGGTCCTCACTGACCAAGAGAAACAAAGTTCTGTCAGTGGCGGGCAGCTGCAGGCGGGCAGAACCGTGGGGCATCGACCTGGATGGATATCCGCTTGGCTTGGCTGATGGACGGGAGTGAATGCCTGCCTGGTCGTCTACCACGGAGTAAATGCTGTGAGTTCATGTGCAATGACACGAGGCGGGGGATGCTGTGCGTTGCGGTGCTAGGTGCGTCGTAGGTGAATCATGGGTAGAGGGCTCCACGGCGACGTTCCGATGACCAACAGGCTGGGCAATCCTCGGTCAGTTTGGCGGCGCCTCCTTCTCGATGGGGGGACTTCTTCAAGGGTCCATATCGTTATGAGAAGGGTGTGCACCGGGTACGCGACCTCATGTGTCAGTTCCAAGGCCGTGGATGCGTGGGATATGGATCTCGGCGGAGCCGGGGAAGAAGCGGTTATGCGATGAGTTGGAAAGCAAACGCTCCGATTCGAGAGGAAGGAGCGACCCATTGGAAAGGTTGGGGGTTACTGCCGTCTAGTTTACATACACCTTACCTACCCAGGTCACCGTCACAACCTTGCGGCTTGATAGAGACACGGCCTCGACGGATGGATGCGAACCAACATCCTCCTACCTTACTCAGGTACCAAGGTCCGATGCACAGTCAACGTAAATCCTTGCCCCAGCTGCATCGGCGTGGGCGAGTGTGCGAGTGGGCAGTTGCAAGTGAGGTTGAGAACCTTGATAGACTATCTGGATGGAGCTTTTCGAAGCAGAACCACCAGGCTAGGAAGCGCCAAGACCAATAGGTGAAGGGCCCCCCCCTCCCCTTTGTGCGCAAGAAAAACAGGGAATTCTCTGCGGGAATAATTCCTAGTGTCATGCTAGACATGGGATGAGCTTATTTGAGAGAGGAGAGGAAAAAAGGTTACTTTTATGGATAATTTGCGTTGGCGCTACTCATGCGGGAGGGCGCACACCACATGGTGGGTGGCGCAAGGAGATGAGGCATCATGAGGGATCAATGAAGCTGAGATGAAATTGATCATCATGGATGTTGGTCGTCATGGACAGCAAGGTGCTTGTGAATTGTAAGATGCTGTTGGTTCTGAACGCTGTCGGGGGTTGTACGAAGGCATGGCCATGTAGAACTGACCACAATGTAACCTACTGAGCCACCATCCATGAGGTCTTGAATTACCCGGTTAACACAGCAGCGACACATGGTCTTGTTTCTCAAAGTTTGAAACAAGTCGATTTGTACAAGGCTCGTCCAATTCGGGTAACCTGTCTTGTGACATCACTAAAAGCAAGAGCATTAAGTAGAGTAAAAGTGGGAAAAAGTTGATTAATCGAGCTAACAAGGTATAGCTGAATCGGACGAAACTACCTAAGTAACGGTGGTGTGTGAATTGTCGCCGTGTCCTTTCTAATCATCCGCTGCTTCGCGCTCCCAGGGGTCGACACGACAAAAGCTCCCCTGGATGCCTACTGTACAACCTCGCAGGGTCCCTTACAGGGCCAGAACAGCCGCGGCGAAAAGGCCGACGACGGGGACCATCTGAATGCCGGCGGCGTTGGTGACGGTGACCTCGGCGGAAGCGGTGGGAGTGCCAGAGGCAGCCTCGGTGGCGGGACCCTCGCAGTGCCCTGTACATGTGTTAGCTGATGTGCGAGTGAGCGATTGAGGAACATACAGTGGTCGCCATGGGGCTCACAGCCGACGGACTCGGTGGGAGAGGGAGCCAGGGACTCGGTGGCTCCAGCGGAGTGGTCGTGATCCTCGGTGGTAGCAGCAGCGGCGTCAGTGCCGGTAGACTCGGAAGTCACAGCGTCGGCGGCAGCACCACCAGAGGTGCGAGCAGCCTCGCAGTGCCCTAGAGATGTCAGATTGACTGCTATTGCAAAACAAGGGCGAAGGACGACGTACAGTGGTCACCATGGGGCTCACAACCGACAGACTCGGTGGGAGAGGGAGCCAGGGACTCAGTAGCACCGGCGGCATGGTCGTGGGAGGTGGTCTTGGCCTCGGTGTCGGCAACAGAGGTGCGAGCAGCCTCGCAGTGCCCTGGATTGTTAGATCAAGCTGCCAGAGGTGAGGGTCGAGAGGGAAACAAACAGTGGTCGCCATGAGGCTCGCAGCCGACAGACTCGGTGGGGGAGGGAGCCAGAGTCTCGGCGGCCATGACGGCGGGGAAGAGGCCCAGGAGGGCGACAGCGAAGGTGGTGGTCTTCATCTTGACTTGTTCTTTGGTGGTGTTGAGGGTTTTGACGAACGAGTGGCTTTTGTCAGAAAGGGATAGCGAGGTGAGGATGAGGATGCAGGAACAACGACGGGAGGCGGCAACGGGTTTGGAGGGGAGCTTTATATGTAGGCATAGGTGACGGTGCCGGTGACGGGCAGTGGCAGCCACTGACAGCTGAAGGTCAAGGGGGGGCGTGAGAATTGCGACTGTGATTCACTGCTGCTACGGGATCGCCAAGAGAAGAGATGGAGGCTGCAGCGACTGTATGCATCAAGGTTCGTGGCAATGGGGTCTGACAAACGGTCCGCGGGCGTGGATACGAAGGGGTGTCCAACAACACTTGAAGCTCAAGATCGGGCAAGACGACGTGGGGGGACCCTGTTTGGATCCTTGGATACAGCCCATTGTTCGGCGAGACTACGAGAATAGAGTAGAGGCTACGGATATAGAGAGAGACATGGATGGGGTGTGAGTAGCAGGAGGAGGATGCAGCGGTTGGAATGTGCTCAACGGGAAGAGGACAGGGCCCTCGTATGCTTATGCTGCACAAGGTTGCGACAACAAAGAACACCGACTCGGCCATTGGCTCCTCGGTCGAGCCTAGGGTAGATCAGAGGCGTGGAGATGTCGTACAGAGGTTGTGATGTTCCCTGTCAGTGGCCTGTGGAGATGCCTGGGTAAACAAATCGCGAGGCTTGGTCTTGGCAGGGCCATCAAGGTCCTCCTCACCTTAAATCGACTCAAATCCCGGGCAAGCGAAGGACCAAGGACCGGACCCCACTTTTCCCGCGCTTGCCCCGACCGGAAGCTCAGCTGGTCTCGCCTTCCCCCACTGTTCGTGTTCCTGCTCTCTCCCCTCTGTGCCCCTCCACTCCACAAAACGCTGGAAGCGGCGACTCGCCAAAAAGACCATCTCATGCCAAGTCTCTCAGCCAAAGGAACCTCAGGCCACCGACCGAAAAACGTACCAGCAGTTGACAGAACAAAAGGTTGGGCCGCTGTGAGGCTTGGGCGTTAGAGTAGAGGTGTTGGATATTATCCCAGGCTGGTTTGCATCATGCAGAGCCGTCTTGTCTCTTCCCTTTTCTTTTTTCTGCACGCACGCCTTTACTTTTGCCATCTCTCCAGGTTCGTCGCTTACCCCGTCCCCCGTTGGTGGAACGGTTCACGGCTCGCGGGATACAACCGACCAACAGCCAGCATCAACCCTGTCAACCTTGTAACCTTGATAAACTAACCGTGACGTCCAGGGGATAGTACATAGTTGTTTTTCCTCAAGGTCCTCTTTTCTCGCTCATCACGTAAAGTCATATTACAGAGACAGGAGCCTCTGTTTTGGGTTGTGGACTTGTGGTTGAAATCAAGAAAAAAACAGCCCACCTCCTTCATCCTCACCATGAGACTTCAGCTCGCCTCCACGGCGCTCCTCTCGTCCGCCACCCTGTTGCTTCTCTGCATCGGCCCCTTATGCACGGCTGCGGACGCCAGCGAGGCCGGGAACATCAAGGTTGAAGCTGCCGCGAATCAAAATGGGCCTGACGTCGCCTCCGACCTGGTTTGTCCTCTTTTCTCTTTTGTCCCGTCCCCACCTTTCCACCACCACAACCGCAATGTCATTTACTCAGACGACAACGGCAACACTGACAACAACCTTGCAACCTCAGCTAACCTATGCGTCATTACAGTCTGGCACCCTGAGCTCTCCTATTGAGGTCCACGAAGTCGTTGTCACTCTGGAGCAATTCGCTGGAGAGCCCAACACGCCTCGCCATGTAGAGGCCAAGAAGAAGCTGATGGGCAACATGGCCAGGGATGCCGGCACCTGGAACAAGAACCACCCCAGGCACCGCCTTCTCGATGCTCTCTACGGATTCAGCAAGTACCATGAGCGCCAAAAGGTTGAGCTTGACCGATTCGAAGGCTTCTACAAGCATGTCACCAAGGCTCAGAGATCTGTAAGCCAAAACTCTATGCCTGGAAACTCTGTTTGATTTTCTAACCCCTGCATGCAAATAGTTGCTTGAAAAAGAGCTTCAGTACTCCAAGAAGTTTGCCCGCTTCGATGCTCTCCTCACCAAGAACCAGGACCTCTGCGACCGTATTGTCCAGAATGCCATGGACTATTACGAAATCGGCCAGGACGAGTTCCAGAAGCACGCCAAGGAAATTGAAGCTTCGGGGAAGGTTGCCGACCGGATCTCTGTCTCTCAGGCTTTGAAGCACTATGTTCGTGACTGGACCGAGGAGGGTGCTTCTGAAAGAAATGGCCCCTTTTCCTGTCTGATCAAGACGCTGGAAGGCTTCTTCCCTGAGCGAGATGGCGCGGCTCCTATTAAGGCTTTGGTTCCAGGTTCTGGTCTTGGCAGGCTAGGTCATGATATTGCCAGGCTCGGAGGTAAGATCCGTATTGCATTCTCATGGCCACTATCTAACAACGTAGCTTAGGTTTCGAAGTGACCATGAACGAGTGGTCTATGTACATGAACCTCGCCTACCGCCTTGTCGAAGCCAACAGAGCCCGAAACTCCATGGCCTTCCATCCCTTTGTCGAGGGCTGGTCACACCACGTTTCCGAAGCAGACATGACCCGAGAACTCGTCTTTCCCGATGTTGGCGTCAACGCTAGCTCTGTGGTCCTCGTCGAGGGTGACTTCACCACCGCCTTCATCGGCAAGCGGGGCAAGTTCGACGTCGTTGTCACATACTTTTTCATCGACACTGCCCGCAACCTCATGAGCTACCTCGAGACTATCAAGAGGGTGCTCAAGCCCGGTGGTCACTGGGTCAACCTTGGTCCTCTTCTCTACGGATCCGGCCCGTACGTGCAGTTGTCACTGGATGAGGTGTTGAAGATCACAGAGGTAATGGGTTTCGAATACCTCGACACGGAAGAATCTTGCGGACCTCTGACGTTGCCGGAGAGAAAGGTCAGGAGCATGGAGGCTGTCTATGGATTCAACAACAAGGCCTTGACCAAGAGCGCGTACAACGCGCAGTTCTGGGTTGCCAAGAGGTCCATGAAGGACTAAGATCTGGGATTGGGAAGTAGGTATTTCTTGTACATGTACATTTGCATCAGGTGTAGAGTGATAGACAAGGCATTTGGGATAGGCTTCTGTCATGCTCGCGGTGAATCTTGATCAGGTCTTAAGGCTTGCTGCACTGCATGTCCTGGCTAAAGTCGTCAAGATCTAGCGGTTCTGGATCGCATTGGGCTATGTTGAGTCGGCATAGACGGCCCAGCAGGGTGGCACAATAGGCGTCCCGGGCGGTGAGGACCTTAGAATAATCGCTTGAGTAGGCTCTTCTGGCCTCTATCCACGTGGGTAGACGTGCTCATCCTGTAGAACCCGAGAATCTCTGCAATGGCAATACTAAAGCCGACTTGGGAATATGGTTTCTAGTAGCTCTTCATCTGCGGGCCCCAGAACGAGAGTATGATGACACGCTGGAGTAACACGATCTTATTTATCTCGTAGCCAATGTCAAACAATAGCTATGCCGTATCGTAGAACTAGCGCCTTACGTGCTAGCGGCTTATGAAGCTAGCATGATAGATAACACTCGGGTCGCAAAAGGTAGAACCGATGAATTAGACGGCTTGGAGTAGGATCCAGGGCAGAGTCCCTGCGTTGAGAGAGTCCCTGAACTGGCCCAGGTCGACAATGGAGTACAGCAGACAAAACCTATCGACAAAGGCCGCCACCATTGCAGCGAGGACCCCTTCGATTGAACGCTCGAAGGCTCCCTTGGCCCTGAAGATAGGCCACGTCCTGGGGCGACAGATATACCGGGTAGTCGGCGCACACGACGGCGCCTGTACAGCTTACACTTGTTTTACTCTCTATTTTAAAAACATTTAATGATGAATTAATATTTCTTTAAACCAACTTCGTACTAATTTAGACTTGCTCTCTTTTTTCCTCCTCTGGTTGCTGTACGCCACCCCCTTCATCAAGTCTAATATCTACCTCCATTGTCATTAGATGACTTACATTTGTACTAAATGCCACACAGATAGTGCCAATAGCTCCAAAGGCGATACTTATAAGGTAAACTATACGCAACGCGTGAGCAAAGGCTACCTTGATTCCCTCCTCAGCAATGCCGAGGACCTCAGGAGATAGCCCCTGGAGCGCAGGATCATTCATAGATCCTGAAAGAAGGGCTTCAAGAATGTTGGCGATAGATTCTGGGTTTATGCCCACTGCGGCCAGGGGTGCCGCTGCATCCATGACGAGGAACACCCGAAACCTGGACATGAGCACGGTTGAGTAGATGGTTGTTGCAATAGATCCACCAATAGACCGCATGGTGATGGCAAGGCCAGTAGCCACGCCGATGAACTGATGGGGCACCCCGAGCTGAATCATTGTTGTGGTAATGATTGTTGCACATGACATGAGTATGCCAGTGAGTGCCACAAGAACCGTCGACGCGACATTTGATGTTGGAGTAACGATGGCCTGGGTGCCTGAGCATACCGCCAGCCCAAACACTGTCCCGGTCAGAACAAGACGTGCATGTCCGATCTTGGTGAAAATCCAGCCGGCGATGGGTCCTGCGATAGACCTTGCTATGCCCGTCGTCGAGGCGTACCAGCCAATATTTATTGGGTTTTGGGTATAAAGGAACGCAACTTGCTGTGGCCACAGCACTGCTGTTGAGTAGTACAGCATGCCCACAAGGAAGATGCCCATCACAATAACAGTGAACCCTCGAACATTGGCGAAAATAGTTCTGGGGAAGATTGGTGCTTCAAGGTTGGCATACGCTTCCCACAGCCTGAGACAAACGAGCAATAGGGCCCCCATCACGAGGGGTGCGATTGTCCCAGCTGATGTCCAGGGAAAGTTGTTGCCACCAACAGAGATGCCCACCAGCAACAGGACTAGCCCTGCCACCAGTAAGAAGTTGCCGACCCAGTCCAGACCAAAGAATTGTTCGAGCGGTGTCTTTCCAGGCACTCGGATATACTGGTTGAGGGGCTTATAGAAGAAGAAGACAAGAACCAGGCCAGTAATGTCTAGTGCGAAGGGGAGCCAGTAAGCTGCCCGCCATGTCGCGTGCTTGACCAAGGCATAACCTGAACGACAAAGACCCAGAGTCAGTGTGAATTCAGGAGTGATAATATGCTCGTATACATACCAATAATGGGTGCAAAGGCAGCCGATGGCGCCAAGGTTGTCTAAAAGATGCCGAGGGCGACGGCACGGGACTTCTTGGGCACTAGCTCAGCAAGACATGACCAGGCAAGCTGGTGCATGGCACTTCCGACACCGATGACGGCACTGGCTCCAATGACTGTGTTGACGTTGTGGGCTGTGGCCGCCACCGCGCAACCTACGGCGGCTACGATATTACCGGCAAGTAGGAAGTTGCGCCGGCCAAATAAATCGCTGAGGCGTCCCACGGAGGGGGATATGACAGCTGCGCCCAGAATCTGCGCTGTCGCCATCCAGGCAAAGTTGTCCGAAGGTCCGATGCTGCGATTGATGTCCTGGAGAATGGTGGATGCCATGACGAGCACGAACACATCCGACATGTAGCCCAGCTGGAAGGAGGCAATGGTGAGCCACTTCTTCCATGTCATCTTGAAGCTTTGGCCCTCATCGTCTGAGGTATGACCGCCTGCCTTCTCCATCCCCAGGGCGGTTGGGTTGGCCTCGGAGTCTTTCCCAAGGGCTGCGACGATGTCATCCTTGTCGTTTCTCATGCTTGGAAGTCCAGCCGTTGCAAGTTTTCGGATAGATGAGGTAGACTAATGAGAGATCAAGAAGATGAGTCATTCGCTCAACGACCCAACACTCACAAATCAAGGAGAGCTTTAATAACCATTTTATACCAAGAGCTTGGAGGGGTTCTCAATCACAAGACCAAGATAATAGATACTCCTGAGCTACTAGCAAATATTAACGTTGGTTAGAAAGCTGCACAGGGCATTAACCTCGCAGCCATCCGCTCGGCCGGTGTCCTCCTTTTCTGACAAACAATCCTCAAGCTTGGCCGTCTAATGGAGGATGGTGGCGCATTGTTTGATAGGGGTCTCGATGATGGTTAACAAATTGAAGAATGGCTAGTCTCACTAGCCTTTGCGTTTGCGCTCCAGTCCCTCTGCTATTGGTCAACCTGTCGGATTCGGGGTTCGAGCTGTTTTGTCTCCTGATAGGCGTAATTAATAGCTAAGGGATTTTCTACCTCTCCCACTAGATACCTTGCTTAGCGATGGGAGAGGACGAGAACGAGGCAATATCTTAGAATGGTCTTATTATATTGATTTCGCCTGTTGAGGTGTAGGCTCGATGGTCACTTTAGGGGAACCTATTTAGTTGGGTAGAGAGCCTTATTGAGCTGGATAGAATCAGCCTTAGCTTAGCGGCTTCGCGAACGTTAAAAGGACCATCGTCAAGGGGGGAAACCGAGTTGAAAACCCGTAAGTGGTCTTTAAAAAAGTATACCTCTTGTTGGATCGCGTACGGCACATTCGATCAAGTTGATAGGGATTATTCCAATGTGAAGCCCAAGAATGTTGATTGTATTGTTCTTCTTGATCCTTCTTGCCCCCTCTTTTCTCGAGAGGGGTTTTATGTCATCTGACACCCCCTCTGACTAAGGTCAAGGATATCGATCTATCAGAGGTTCCGTAATACAGGGTCGCAATCCAACATTAATCTAAAAAAGTTTAGTTATTAGTCTCTCAGTGTAAAGTTTTTATTAGTCTCTTACCCCTATCTTTATTAGCGCATTTTAGGTTTTAGTGAGAAACCTCATTAGTCTCTTATAATAACCGACGTTAGATACTTAGCGAGAATCTCCCTGATGCGAATCAATTCAAGCTGCCTAACTGATCCCGGTTGCAATAAGGAATGCCAGTTCCACCCCCTCACGACGGGTTCATTTCGAGTCATAATTTCGAGCACAATTATTATTTCTTTGACCTCAAGGAGCAAGTCCGCAACCTACAGGATATCACAGCGAGAAGGAGACTTGTCATTATATGCTTATATGCTTATAATAATTCGCCTATTAGGAGTAGTACTGAATCAAGCCAAGCGCGTCTGATAAATATCAATGCATCCCGAAAACCCAAGCCTAGTTACGTCCCAAGTTAGTTACATCTCCCATCCTGATCTGGACCATATCCGGACCACCACACTTGACAGACGTTCCCCACACTGATCAATAAACAACCAAGCCCATCTTATAACGTTTGGGATCAAGCTGTACTTGACGAGGGGAACCTCATACAACCTTCAGCATGCGATTCCGGCCTTCAAGCTCACATGGTGATGATCCAAAGCCGCAGCTATTTTACCTAACTGTCTGCGTCGCAATCTTCTAGATTACCTGAGCTTCGCTCAGCATTGACAGCAGCATGCATCCACGACTTATAGACCCGCCAATGTAGTCTGCTGGCCGGGGAATACGCTTCAGGATCTGGCCTGTTATTGGGGTCAATGAGGCCCTCTATCTAACCAAGGAGATTCTTGTTAGCCCAGACGTGCGCATGTCACCCACTGCTCATCTTCTCACTCACCCAGTTCATCAGGTCCGCTCTGTTGTGAATCCCCTTTTCTCTCAGCTCTTGCACAGGCCGACCATTTTGATCGAGATTGTTAAGAAACGTCTGGGCGACATTGACCTCCTTATACGTTGAACCCTCGGGTAGCAACGACTTTTTCTCGCGTGTAACGATGGTTGCCTCGTCTAGGCCAAATCCCTTCGGAGTCGGGTGCCTCAGCGTCGCCGCAACAGAGTCGTATGCACCCTCTCTGCGGAGCGTTACAATGTTGGTAGTGAGAACCTTGAGCCGATCCGAGCGGTCCTCCGACATATGCTTGTTGTTGAGACTCCACCGATACTCGGTCAGCTGCTTCTCAAGCAGGTCAACCCAGTAGATGTAGCGGTTTCTATCTTGATCGTTCGCGTCAAAGAAGTCCCTGTTCTCCCGATCTGTGAAGATTGTGTCCTTTAGGTCTTCCAACCGTGGATAAGCCTCGTCCATGTTGATATCAGTGTTGAGCCTGTTCCTGTTGAGATCCTTTACCGCACCGGCCATGTCATCCACGGGCGATGTCAAATCCGGATACTTCAAGGCGTCTACCCCATAGCCACCCAAACGATTCTGGAACTCGACGTATGTCAGGCGCTTGCCGGGCCCTCGCAAAAGAGCCCTTCAACCAACAGCCAAGCAAAGACTCTCCACTTGTTGATGGAGGTAGAGGTACAAAGTGCCAGGGATATACCCACCCATGCTGAAAACCTTATCTCGGACCCTCGCCAAGTGGCTGGCTACAAGATTAAGTTTTGACTTATACCTGGTCCTTGATCATCTTTCGGTCTATTCGGCGAGATAATCAGGCCACACCATACTGGTAAGGCTTCAATTCAGGGGTCCTCGTGGCATCAGTGGATGCTCCCTTGGTATTGAGAGCCTCCACTCCGTACATTCCATTGGAGCTTCGGCAGTTACCCGATTGGAATGATCGGGGCAACTCATGTAGGGGTCGACATGCCCGTGCGTGTTCGAGTGGAGTGGAAGCTGTCGAGTGTTGGTTATGTCTAGTGTACCATCGTTCAGGTGAGTCGTTGCAAAATGCCTCGGAAATTATTGTCATCAGAAACTCCGTGACATTTTTTTTCCATTGAGGCAGCCGCTATTGATGCAAACACCATTGATGGCGCAACAAGGATTATGACCTGATATGGCCCTCAACAAACCATACGACTTACGTGCCTATTTTCTCGATTCCAGCATGGCATACTACCGCGGTTCATAAGGTGAAGGTCGACATGTAGAGCGATACATACTTTCAAGCTACTCACTGCAATTGACTTGAACGGTGTTTTTCTCTTGTCTTTCCACTCTTGTTTTCGGCCTCTTGAATGGCCAGTAATCGCTCCTGGGCCCGCAGAACTCCATTGTTGGTGGCACCACATAAACCGCAGCACCACCCGTGGGGGCCGCAGCCACCTCATTTCTCTCTTTTAGCTTCATGCTCCCTCGTAGTTGCAACCAAAAGATCCCTTCCTTCATATCAAACTTGGAATCGCATTACATCTCTCTCTTATCTTTGCCATGCCATCGATTCCCGTCTACAAAGCCCCGATTCCACTCTGGAGTAATGATTACCGTACGCAACTCCATGATGCTGGCAGAGCTGTTCTCGACGAATACAAGTTCCCCCAAGACCTTGAGAGTCCAGTCACTCGTGCATGCGTTGTCCGCGCCATCCGCCGCAGTCTTGAGTTCGCCAAGAGCGAGGCCGTTGCAAGAGCATGGGAGGAATGGCCCGAGTTTACTCGCGCGAGGAATGCGCGTCTCATCATGAGCAACCTGTTGCCTGAGCCGGATGAGATGCCCGAGTCGGACACTGAGACACATCCCTACTGCATCTGGTATCCGGCATTTGCACGAGAAGATACCTATCGTCAGCTGGCCAAGGTGTTCCCCTGGCTCAGGTACCAAGTTGGCCGTGCCTGCGCTGCTGCTGGCTACGCGAAGCTGTACGCAGAGCTCCATCTGCTTCCGGATGTTTCCATTGCTGAAGAGGCAAGAGAGAGCTATTGTGCCGGTGGAACTGCCATCTACGAGTCCATCATGGCGGCCCCAGCACGGTACGCCGTCATGGATGACCTTAACCTGTCTATTGAACTCCATCATCCCCGCACGCCAGCCTTTTTGAACGGAGACACCGATGTCAGATGGAAGCTCGACAAACGGTGGTCACTGGATCGTGTCATGAGCGCTGCCATGCCCCCGTGGTTTCTTAGCGAGCCGATTCCCCTCGCTCTATGCATCGAGGAGGATATGCGCGTCGCCGAGACACATTGGGAACATGCAATTAATGAATTCACGCCCGGGAACACCGATTTGACGTACAGAGAGACCAGCCTTCTTTGGAAGCCACTCCCTCAGGACCTCCCAACCGTCAGAAAGAAGACCCTCACACAGATGGCAGCGTACGAAGGCAACTTGGACCGGTACGCGCGGCTTGCACAGCCAGGGCCAATGGCAAAGGATCACCTCATCTGCGTAATGCGTGGTATCTATCATCACAGCATGTTTGCACGATGGTGGCACGAGGAGATTGTGACTGATACACCCCGAGTCAAGGCCCTCAACTGGCTCGCGGTCGCCAAGATCCGGGAGGCAATCTCTGCACGGAGAATCATGACCAACGATCATCAAGAGTTTCAAGACGGTTGGAAGGGGGGATTCATGCCCTTCATGATCTGGTGGCCGCTCAGACCGGATGAAATGACGTTGATGCTTCTCAGGGACAAGGTGCCCGAAATGCATGAGCAAATTGCTGTTGCTTGCATAGTATGCGATTACTGGGGATGCTTCAATTCCATGAACCCGAAACCAACTGCGGCCATGTGGTTAGCGGCTGAGCAGAGCGTGGAACCCTTCTACCGCAAGTACATAGAGGAAAAGATAGTCGAGCTCGGTCTAGATCCCTCGGAGATCAAGGACAACATAGATCCGGACAAGGAGAGTGGTCTGATCGTCAACAAGGAGCCCACGTCAATGATACTTCCGGGTAGTTTGCAGGAGGGCATCTCGATTCTCTACCCAACTCAGGATTTTGACCCTGCCGGACCATACGATTGCGCGAGGGTAGATACTGGTAGGATTGACAGACATGTGTGGGTGTCACCCGAGATGTTGCGGAAGATCCAGCTATTCACCAATAACGGTTGTGTTAATGCTACCTTTGAGGTTCCAGATGTGGAACTTCCAGAGGATGAGCTGAAGGCCTTGGAGGTGTAAATATCTGGGTTAAATGGTATTATAGGTTAGTGAAGCACTTAGGAATTTCGTTTACAATAAGTTGAGGCCCTGTGAAATTGTGGTTGTTTTAGAAAGAGAATATCGACGCGAAGCATCGCCGCTTTTGTAGAGGGTAGCTCAGGCTCACCTCAGGCGCAGCTCAGCCGGTCCTCACCCCGGCTCAGGTGCCCCCACCTAAAGATCTAAAAGTACCTTCCACACAAGCATGGGTATCCGAAACCATAACCCTCTAACCCCAGTCGAGCGCGCAGTTATTAACCTAGAGGTGCAAGCGGAGGGGTCTAGGAGGGTCTCGTCTTATCTAGCGGGTGGGATAGCTACACTACCTAGAATATCTGCCTAGGATTCGTTTATGTTCTTTATAAGACGGCGCTATTGCCCGTCATTTCCCACGTCAACCCTCAGCTTGAATCCCTTCGCTATACCTCACTTAATCCTTTTCGAGCTCTTTATTTCTCTTTTAATACACTATACCTAATGTCTCTTAAAAGGCAACGAGGGCGGAAGGCCTAAGACCCTGATGAGCTGGTCGAGCGGGC
Source organism: Fusarium neocosmosporiellum (assembly GCA_006518225.1). NCBI lineage: Eukaryota > Fungi > Ascomycota > Sordariomycetes > Hypocreales > Nectriaceae > Fusarium > Fusarium neocosmosporiellum. The sequence goes on along the minus strand of SSHR01000619.1, from coordinate 549 downwards.
AATACTGAATGGCCTTTCGCATGACCGCTCCTAACTTGATCTGCATCCAGTAAGAAGGAATTTAAGGGAATGAACTAAGGAGAGATATAACCGGGAGCTTATATTGTGGGAAGTATAAGTAGTATTTTATTATTACTAAAGAATAACTAATTTGTCTCTAGGTATAAGAGGAGATTCCTAGGGTCGACGCCATAGGATATATATCACAGTTAACGAGGGATTC
>SSHR01000618.1:0-14538 GCA_006518225.1 Fusarium neocosmosporiellum | reverse complement strand
GTCGAGGGGGAGGCGGCATGAGAAGGCGATCTTCTTCAGCCTGCGTCGTGGTGTTTTTGTTGTCCGCCATTGTTCCTCGAGTCTAACACAAGTCACAATTAGCCAATTCGCCTTCTTGTAAGACGGCAAACTTACAGATCCTTGCCTCGCTCGCTTCGACAGGGCCGAGGTGGTGTATCGACACTTGGTAACTCCTTGAGGCTTGGAGGAGCTTGGTCGGGATGACATCTTGTGCTGGGAACAAGATGAAGATGAGAACTGAAGTTGAGATGGAATTTATTATAGAGGTTAGATGTTCCCTGGGGGTATTTGAATGCCATTGTAATGAAGGTATTGGTAAACGGGTGTAAACAGTTGATGTTGAATAGAGACAATGAGCTGCATCGACAAAAACTCCAATTGCGACTGGATCGGAAAGGTTTTTGTAATGGTAGAGTGCTTTGCATTATTGCGTTTGCTTTGATAGCTCCCGTTTATTCACTGAATGCTCTTGAGGGGCTTGACCTTCCATCTCGAATTGGCAATGACTTCACCTCGAGGAGGGCGACCTCTGGCATATATAGGGACTGCCCGCATTTGTAGAACTATCAAGTACGTTTGTTATCATCTGGACAACTGATCTCTCCAAAGTGCTGGAGTATGGGAAGAATATCTTGAGATGGGCGGAGGAGCACCCGAAACATGGAGATGGATCCCATGAGTATCGAACAGCAATCATCTTGGGAGAAGAACTGTGCCACCAAAACTGAGGGACCACATTTTAGATAAAATTAACTTGAAGGAAACGGTTGTAGAAACTAAATTTCCCAGTTTTTTGTTTGAAAGCTCCAAGAATGTCGCGGCGAGAATGAATGATGGTACATGTCCAATCCGACGTGATTGAACTTGGGGAATAACCACTTGCATTCCGTGCACGCTCACTCAAAGACCCCAAGATGGGGAGCATTTACACTTGGACAAGGCAAGTTCATCCAAGATAAGTTGGGAAACAACGGAAATCCGTATTTGAGACTCGAGGTTGAGGCATCTTGGCCCTGGAATACCACTTGAAAAAAAGAGGTCAAAGGTCGTGAACTTGGAAGCTATCCTATAGAGAGGCACGTAATCACTTGTCAAATTGAGAATTTACGCATACGAATGGATGGTGGGTATGTTGCCAAAAACCGCCTTTGAGGGTCAGTAAAATGCCACGACAAAGACCGTGTCTGGAACCTCGCTCGGGCATTGTCAAGCGGCGAGACACCTACTTTTCTCGACAACGCCGTGGAATTAGGTTAGCCAGAGGAGGGCCTTTTCAAGATCAAACAATAAAGCATGTCCAGTAAACGCTTAAAAGACTACGTGCTCCAGCCTTTAGGATCATAGTAGTCCACTTGGCGCACTCGTCTGTGTCAATGTCGCGCGTTCCTTTGTGGGCATTGATGGCTTACAGAGAGACAGGATGAAGTAGGAGCCAAGATAACCTCAAAAGTTCAATCGTGAGTCTGCTGGTATTGTTGCATGCATCCCGAGTTTCCTCGACCCCGTTGTTCTTTCCTGTGGAACTACCTGAGCAAACAACTTCTTAATGTCTCCAATCTCACAGAATGAGTAAAGATCAAAATTACACATACCCATTGTTTACTCGAGGCGAAACGCTCCTTCAAAGATATCATGACGCATAAAAACATGACCGTTGAGCAGTGAGGACCCAGTGCCAACCTCACCTCCACCAAAACACTACTTCCAATCTCTTCAAACACATCTCCCAGTTGGAACATTGAACACCTCTTTTCATCCTTGTTTAGTTCCCTCCCCTTCCAATCAAGGAAGGAGAAGAAGAAAAAACGTCTCATTGTCGACAAACAATGGCCCATCAACAAAGTAAAGCTCCGAAATCGACAATGTTCATGGGAATCCTTTCACTCGTTTGTTCAGGCACCTCCTCAGCCATCAACGCTCCCAACGATAATAGATAAATTGCTTCTTCACTCGGATCCGAACATCTTTCTTTTCCTCCCGTCTAACAAGCTCCAAGGTCTTCATCTTTGTATCTCGTCTACAACACCAAAAAAAAAAGCATCACCAGAGAGAGCAACATGAATAGCGCAACGTCGACTCCACCCTCTACTCCTCCCTTCAACTCCCCCGCCCCATGGCACTGGCTCTGCAACAGCTGCGGCACCATCTACAAGCTCTCAGTGACCCGCCGCTGCCTTAGCTGTACCGCGTCGGCCTACATAGGGAAATCCTACTCGTCGCCCAGGTCCCGCCGCCGTCGCATTAGGATGAACAACAGGATCCCGCTTAGCGCCTTTGACTATGAGTACTGGACCATCTACAACGACTGGCGTCGCTTCCGGAGCGCGTACGAGAAAGACCCGAGCGGCTGGAAGCGCCGCACCGGAAGAGAGCTCCAGGGTTCTGTGGGCAAGGAGCGCCGGGCCTTGATGCGTCAACTCGAGAGGAAGCGGAGGATCGAGATCACCGAGGAGCGAAGAAGCCGATTCATGAAGGCGACATACTCGTGCGAGAAGGACTGCGACTATCCCAGCCAGTGCCATCGGGAGCGGTGGGCTGCGTCTATGCGAATGTCCTCGGGTCTTAAGTGCCCCGGAGGCCAAGTTGTGGGAGCCTTGATACCGCCGCATGAAGAGGAAGACGAACCAAAGTCCCCCCTGTGCGCCCTCCTGCCAGAGCTAGAGCTCGACATGGATGGAGATATCGCCATGACGAGTCCGGAGAGCATTGACGACGACGACGAGATCAACGCCTATTGGGTGGGTGAAAACAACTCTTCCCATTGGTTCTAACTGACGAGAATTAGAAAGCTCACCAACCAAAGAGGTTGACATTCGTTTAGCAATGAAGCATGGCATAGTAGCTACAAGGTCATCTGAGAGGGGATACAACGGGATTTCATTAATACTTGACAAACCTCAATCATACAGCGAATCGATAATTGCACTCCAACCTCATGACTCTTCACCGTCTCCGTGACTCAACCAGGAACTCGTATTCTCCGTGTCTACCTAATCCAGTCCATCAGCACAACGGTCCATGCCTCATCTCATACACCACGCCGAGGTGTACGCACAGCTGCTGTACACGGCTCTCGCAGCCAAAACGGCACACGCCGGCCCGTCATGGCGTGGGCCTTTTTCATCATCGGCGCCGGCTTCTCGCGTTGACGCCAAGACTCCTCGTGTGCCTTTTCGGAGGGCAAGCACCTTCCTTCGGCTATCCAAGCCGTCGTCGTGCCGGCGTTCGTCCATCTTGCGGCGCCTCTTCGAATTCGAATCAAACCATTTCTGCATTACCGTCCCATAAACCAGCATTCCACAAGACCCAAGCAAGCAAAAACCAAAACCAATCCCGGATCGATCGAGCCGTCGTCTTAACCCTCGAGCGCCTTGGCCTTCTTCTTCTGCTCCACCTTGAGCAGGAGGGCGCGGTTGATGTGTGGCAACACACCACCGTATGCAATCGTCGCGCGGATCAAGGTGTCGAGCTCTTCGTCGCCACGAATGGCAAGCTGGAGGTGGCGGGGCGTGATACGCTTGACCTTGAGGTCCTTGGCCGCATTCTGTCGAGGAAACGTCAGTCTCTGTATCAGGCACCAGCGGTGACTCAGGAAAACTTACGCCTGCCAGCTCCAGCACTTCAGCAGTCAGATACTCGAGGACAGCAGTGACGTACACGGCAGCCTTTGCTCCCACGCGCATCTTGTTCTGGGTGTTTTGCTTGAGGAAACGCTTGACACGGCCACAGGGGAACTGGGAGACGCGCCGTTAGTAAACGCCGGGATGAATCTCAGAGTGCGCGATGCAGACTCGCACACCGACTCGTCTTTGCTTGCGCATCCCGGTGTCCCGCATCAGCTCCGCACGCGAGCAGTGTCGTTATCTGTCCCCGAACATCGGCAGCCCCTCGTTGACCCGTCGCATAGGTGCAGGCACGGCGGCAGAGTCGACAAAAGAATGCGCCGTCGTCGTGAAAAGGTTTTTCTTGCCGTGCGGAGATGGTCGACGCGTCGAAAGGCGGATCGTGAAACTCGATATGCGTGGTATGCGGGACTTGGGATGCGCGCAAATCGATCGGTGAAACGAGGTCATCCTCCTCTAGTTGAAATCGTGTCCAAAACTCACCTGAAGACCGGCGCGCGCAGAGTGGCTCTGCTGCTTCTTGGAGCCCTCGGCAGCACTCGTCTTGCCGCCGGAGCTCTTTCCGCCAGAAGACTTTCCCTTTCCGCCCGCCATTGTTCGAGTGGTCGCGTAAAAAAAATCGGGAATAAAATGTGGGAAAAAACTGTTGATGGAAGAATGCGGATTCGAACGCGGTTTCCGATCGGTCGAGTCGTCGTGGGATGTTGTTGATGGTGGGAAACGCGGGATCGAGGGATCGTGGTGGCAGAAATTTAGCGGGTGCTGCTGATGTTGTTGCTCAGGCTCTGCTTTGCCTTGCCAGTCTGGGCGAGGGCGATCTGTCTGTGAGAAGGTACCTGCCTGAGGTACCTTGCCTGTAGCTTTTGGAAAGCACCACTGTCCCGCACCTGCCTGCTAGGCTGGGCAGGCAGGCGGCACTTGCCAAACAAGGACAAACGCTTGGCATTGGCTGCTGGGCCCGAAGTAAACCCGAGGTGGAAGCTGGGCCACCACCGAGGCTGAGAGAAAGAGGACGTGTGATATCGCGACTGTCAAACGCCGTCTTGTAGTGCGTGAGAGTCGCCAAAAAGCAGAAAAGTAGAAAAAGAAAAGGGTACAGACTTGCAAGAGACTTCTTCCAAGTTTCCAGGATGCGTGGCGGAGGAGCTGTGTTGGTACTTACTCGGGCTCACCTCTGGACAAGCGGCAGTCTGATTGCTGTTACGCCCGCGACGGGCCGCCGCATATCGACGGCTGCGACTCACCCAGGCAATCCTGCTTGCGGTCATGCTTGCCGAACCGTGTGCTGGGATGCTTCCCGAGACAGATGTGGTAGCTGGTGGTTTTCTGTCAGGCGAGACGGCACACGGCTACTCGCTGGTCGACATTGGATGTCGTTGTCGGCGACAGTTGAAACCAAGGCGGCTCGACTTTGGAGACGATCGTGTCCCGCTGTGGCTGATGCGTGGCTGCAGTGGCTGTAGTGGCTGCCGTTAGCCGAGCATTTTCCATGCAGGGGATCTGAACGAAACACCAATGAAGACACAATCAAGGTAAAGTCAAACTCAACTCGAAGAGTTTATGCTTTCAAGCTGAAAATAAGAAATATTACCATAAATAAGTGCACTTCTATTCATCCAAGGTAACATGAAACTACCAACAGAGAGGTGATGACGGCCCCGTCCGATTGCTCCTTAACAATGTACATCTCTTCTTGTTACAACCATTCTATTACACACCTATTACCGAGATAATTTGCTGAACCTTTATGCACCAATCATGTGCTTCCCGTAGTTGGCACTCCAAAGAATGTAGTACCCGAGAACCTTAATGTTTCTCTAGTTACCTACAAACTTTCGGATGCTTTTGTCCTACCATTTTTGATGTCCGTGACCCTCCAGTGACGGAACCTGCTCAACATCAGTGAAGTCTGCTTCTATGGTAAGAGGACGGCGATTTCACGATCCCCAAATAACCACGTTCGGTTTACGCTATATTGGTAATATCCAGGTAACGCAAATAACGTAGAATTGAACTGCCATACGGACAGGGGGAGAATACCGAGCACCGCATGCTCGGTCAGCAAAAAGAGCCCAGCTCGTCCGTTTCGGACGAGCAGCCCGGCCGGACGAATCCTCCAGGCAAATCCTCCGAGTGAATCTTCGGGGCTTGAAGATGGGCTTAATCTCTATGATTATGAGATGGATCTAATGAATGTTCTCGATAATGGAGAGATTTGGAAGTATAAGAAGGTGGTGGTCTCCCATCGGCTTGTTGGTGCTCAAGGTCACTCGCTCACTCACTTGCACCAGCAACCAGTATCACAACCAACAACACAACCATCATCACAATCAACAATCAAATCACTTTCAAAACATCACCAAAATGCCTTTTCAAGCTCGCAATATTGCCATCGTCGGTGGAACTGGCACGGTTGGCTCTCCCACCTTGAGCTCCCTCCTCGATAAGAACATCCACACCATCACGGCCATCTCTCGCAGCGACTCGTCTGCCACTTTCCCCGAGAATGTCACCGTCCTCAGGGGTGAATACTCGAATGAGGACTTCCTCTTCTCTGCCCTCAAAGGCCAGGATGTTCTCATCCTACAGCTCAGCCCTGGAGCCATGAGCGTCCAGGAATCACTCATCCGCGCAGCAGCCAAAGCAGGTGTGCCATACATCCTTCCCACCGAGTTCGGCACCGACATTGAAGCTCTGGGCTTGACCCGCGAACAACCCATCATATCGGAGAAGAAGGGTATGCGAGACCTCGTGGAGCAGCTTGGAGTCGGCAGCTGGATCGCCGTGGTCAACAACCTCTGGTTCGACTGGTCCATGAAGCTGGGGTGCTGGGGCATCAACGTCAAGGAACGCAAGGCCGAGATCTGGAACGGCGGCAACGTCAAGGCCAACACGTCGACTCTCAAGCGTGTCGGCGCTGCTGTGGCTGAGCTTCTCAGCCGGCCCGAGGAGGAGCTCTCTGCGTACAAGAATAGGCCGTTCTACATCAGCTCCTTCTTGATCTCACAGAGGGAGATTCTCGAGAGCGTGCAGCGCGTCACTGGGACGACTGATGCGGATTGGGAGATCAAGGAGAGGGACATTGATGAGTTTGCGAGGGAGTGTGATGAGAGGCTCAAGAAGGGGGATATGATGGCTGCCGTTCAGAAGCTGTCCTCTTTGCTGCTTCGGGAGGGGCACGGAGGGAACTACAACCACAAGGTGGTTGATATGGAACGGTTTGGGCTCCAGAAGGAGGTTCTGGATGAGGCTGTCAAGGGGGCTGTCGAATCTGCTGGGCCTGTGCCGGTGTAGGTCGGCTTGCAGTGCTTTGCCATGCTAGATTTGCAGCGAGAGCTTTAGAACGGCATCCTCAGCGTCCTCCACTCAATGATACAAGCATATACTACCCAATCACTATTTCATCTAACATGTCAAGTATTCCAACTAGCAGAATGGAACGTGGATGTTGCTTTACTTCTTGAACTTGTAATTGACTTGCTAAAATTCATAACACATAATCCTAGATATATATGCCCTTACTTCCTCAACTCGCCAATATCGACCTCCTCGCTAATGTTGAACAACGTCATGACGGCCGAGTGATCAGAAGTCCACTCGTCCAGCGGGTGACCCGACTTGGGAGGCGTTATGACCCACGAGTCCACCACCTCGAGGCCGGCGCCCATGTGGTAGATAAAGTCGAGACGCTCCATTGGCTCCTCCTTGCCCCAGTCCTTGTTCCACGGCGTCACGGGCCCGTACGTGATGCCCTCGTCCTTGTCCGGGTCCGGGTGCGCCGCGCGGTACGAGTCGATCATGCCGGCCTCGGTGGGCTTCATCGACGTAGGCCAGTTAAACTTGCCCTGGCCGCAGTTCTTCTTCTTGCGCTTATCGGTCCAGTCCAGGTGCGACGGCGCGTTAAAGTCGCCGACAAGGAAGAGGGGCTCGATATCGGCGTTCCGGAGGTCGTACTTCATCGCCTTGAGCGTGTCCTCAATCTGTGTCGGCCGGCCGCTGTCGTACTCGCGCTGCATCACCTTATCGGCCTTCATCCCGCTGTAGCAAAAGTCGTACGGTCCGTAGGGCTTGTAGTTGAGGTGAGCGACCCAGAAGTTGACAGTCTGCCAGTCGCCGTCCAGCTCGATGCGGGCACCCCCCGACCTGTTGATGTTGCCCGAGGTGGACTGGATGGGGTACTTGCTGAGGATGCTGTGGCTCACCTTGCTGGCCCAGTAGTGCCAGCCCAGAGCCTCGGCCAGTGCCTTGGCCCGCTCGCCCGTGCCGTCCTCTTGAATACCGATGATGTCGGCCTTGGAGTTGACGATGAACCGCAGCTGCTTGTCGTGGTAGTCCTTGAACTTGCCACCGCCGAACCACAGGTTGTAAGTCATGACCCGGAGCTGAGGCACCTTGACCTCGGTGCGGCTGCGCACGCCAATCTTGACCTTGAGGGATGCCAGCGAGTTGCCGCGCTTGGCCCACACGACGAATTCGGCCCCCTTGGAGGTCCTCCACGGCTTGCCACCGATCGTGCCGTCCGTGCTGAGCCAGAGCCAGTTTGGCAGTGGTGTTCCGGCGTAGAACTTGACTCCCTTGTTGCCACCTCTAATCAGGCCCGCGACCGTGGCGCTGTACCAGTCACCTCCGCGAGCATCGGGGAGGGTGATCTCATCGACGACGAACTCGAGGTTGTGCTCCTCCTTCTTGGTGATAAAGACATCAAACGGCGGCGCCAGCCACACGTACTTGTCCCTGGCGTGGAAGAAGGCAGTGTATCTCCCGGGCTTGAGCCCTTGGGTCTCGAGGGTGACTCTGCCCTTGCGCTTGGGTGCGTATACCCACGATACCGAGTTCTTTGTGTATTGCTCGCCCCAGTTGGGGATCAGGCCTTGGCCCGCCTCGTAGTAAAGGCCGATCCAGTTCTTTTCGTGGGGATCCCTGGTCTCGTAGTCAAAAGTGAAGCGCGGTTCGTCCTCGACGAGGCGTAGGACGCCTCCTTCAGGTTCCAATTTGCTGGCTCTGGCGGAGAGGGTGAGGAAGAGGATGGCGGATATCACCGCGAGTAAGGGTTTTGGGAAATACATGGTTCAACAAATTGTCCCACTGCCTCTTGGGCAGAGCTTCTTTTAAACAAGTTGCAGAAGAGCGTGAGTTTAAAGGCCCCAAGATCAAGAGTCCAGACCTGGGCCTCGTTGGTTCAAAGGCAGCCGGGGTCAGTTGATGGGAATAAGCAACACTCCCCATGTTCTCGCAAAAAAGTGGTTTCCAAAAGGCCTGCCAAGACGCTCCGCCGCATGTTGGCGCCGCGTCAGCCCCGTTGCAGGACCCCTGGCGACTTGCCTGAAGCGGCCAGCCGTCAAGGTCCGTCGGGCAGGGCTAGGCAAGAGGCTGTAAGCAGCCTCCACAATCTTGTCAGAGACGACTTGTCATTCGTCAAGATAAGAGCTAGACGTAGATCGGAGCACGAGTATGTCGCGTGCTGCTTCTTCCTCGAATGCTTTTCGTATAGAAGTCGACTCTATCTGTGACCAACAGCCCGTCAGCCTACATATTGCGCAGCAAATGGGAACACCAACTTTCAAAGTTCAGCACCTGCACATCTCGTGTACGCGGTTCTAAACTCGAGGCTCTATCTAAGTCTTCCGAAACTCGCAGTGCCGTTGGTTCTATTTCCAGGAGCCCTCATCTCATTGGTCCCCGTTGCAGGGAATCGGTTCCTTCTCATCGTCTAACGGTTGCCCGACGCAAAATTGCGCAGTGGCTGTAATATCCATCAACTCCCAATGCCGAGTCCGTCGGGGTTGAAATTTCCTTCCACAGGTTGAAATCGAATCACTTTGCCTGCTTCATCATCGCGAAACCTGTTGTGTTTGTGGGTTAAATACGCAAACTACGTACTGGGCGCAGCAGATGGCGCAGAAGTACCTGAAACCTTGTCTGATCGGTTCGGGGAATAACACTCTTGGAAGATGGGCTTAAGGTCAAGGGCTGGGCCAACGAACGACATTCCATTGTCATGGGTTTACTTCATACCAGTTCTGCTTAACTGGTTGCCCATTGGATACTCGACGCTAAGTAATTTGACTCGTCACCACGACGAAACTTCTTGATGGCACATTTATTGTGGTAGGATCCCTCAGGAAGAAGGCTATGCCCGGTGAAGCCCAATCCCAGTTCCGCCATACGATGGCTTGTTACAGAAGTCGTCAGCTCACTTACTCAACTTGGTAACCGCCGACTACCTATGTAAGGCCGCTCCGCTTTGTCGGACTCGAGAATTCCAGAGTGCCTATCCTATCAGCTGGCAAAACTTTGCTTGGGTACAACTTGGTATGGAGAAACGGATATGGTTGGCTTAGGCCCCCTATCGTCCGCGGAGGTATTTGCCAGCTCATGGGATAATATGGATCTACTGTAGTTTGAAAGAATCTCTTGGTTGTAGCAAAGGGCAACAACCGGGCGCCTACGTTGCAGAGCCAAGAGGTCCCACTGGTCGCAACGAGCGGTGAAGGCTAACACTGCCTCAGTCGGTCAACCACCAAGAAGGAAGAAATCCAGCATAATCAGTGCAGGTAGTGAATGTTCCACAACACCAATTCCTCAAAAACATCGGCGGCACTTATCTCCGTGCCGACCACCCATCGTGATGTGGTATTTGAGAAGCACGCTGCCCAGATACAGTAGAAAGGAATCTGACTCGCCACGTGCGGTCCAAGACCTCGCAAGGCCAGCCACGACGAGAATGGAATGCAGCTGGCACAGTGTTCGCCGCAAATCCCCTCCAAGACGTCATTGAGGCGTCTTCACCCCTGAGCTGCTGACGCTCCTCTGAGCACAGAATCCGGAGAGAGGTGGCCTTCCGGGCATCGTGGTTGGATCGGGGTCAGCTGGCTCCGAACAGCAGCGTCGCTTGACGAGGACCGGACATCCCGTCGCCGTACACCTCAAGGGGAACGGAGGCGAGGGTCACGGACGGCCGAACCTGCAGGATATGCAAGAGCGGGAGGGCGGCAAGACGGGAGGCCTGCAGAGAGGGAGCGTGGCTCGAATGCCCGGCGGCCTGGCACTCTGGGAATGATTTCCGTTCAGGCGTCGCGCAGATCTTGGGCGTCGGTGCCTGGGCGTTCGCTCAGGACTTGCTTGAAGAGGAGCTCGGGTGGCAAATCGTCCTGGAAGCAAGCCGTGAGGCTCAAAAGCATGGATGGGGCGGCTGACGTCGATCCCCCGCCAAGCAGGAGGCCCAGCAGGCGCCGGTGTTGCTGCTACATGTGCAAGGCGACGCAGACCTACTGGTGTGATGTGATGCCACAATATCCAACAAAGAAGCGTAACTGGGCCAGCTTGAGAGAGGTGGGTGTTGTGAAAGACGTCGCATGACCGCGTTGCGGTGCGGTTGACCAGGTTTCTTAAGACACGTGCTCCCGTGATGCTCCAAGTGGTGGACAACGACAGACTCAGCACTCTAATTTGGAGCTACAGCGCTCAGCGATCCGCGGAGAGCATCCGATTGCCGGCCCTTTCTGGAGGAATTCGACAAAGAGCTTCATCTTACAAAAGTCAGGGGCGCCAGAGCCCAAGGCCCGCGTGACTCTGGAGCCGCCATCTCCGGGAGGAGAAGGGGGGGGTACAGCAGCCGAGCGACCGGCGGCGCCATCGCAAAAGAGATTGAGGCTAGGGCCGGGGGATGCTTGATGATTTCCCAAGGATTCCAGAGCACCCTCCGGTTCTAGGGGAACGACGCCCGGGCGAGGCGAAATAGGGCGTACCGCGCTAGTGGGCTTCTCGAATTTGAACCTACGAGGGGGGAAAAGGAGATGATGATGGATGAGGGGGGCCCGGCCGAGTGGTGATTGACGACCATGACGGTGGTTCTGTCAATCACTTGTCACTGTTATTACTCTTTTTGATGATTTCACGATACGATGGATCTCTAGCTGTCTCATCACAGTGCGATCCACTGCCATCTGAGAAATGTCGTTGGATAGCCAGACAGGATCCAGGAACAAGGGCCACAGAGGCAACAATCTCAACGCCTCTCATCCAGTGACTCTTCCATCTTCAACAACCCCTCTCCCAGCTATCGTAGACCCAGGTGGCCAATCTCCAGGGACCCGGGTCCTCCAAGGGCCACCGCCAGCCGGGCCTTGGCCTCGCGGTTGGGACATGGGACACGAACGGCGACCCAAAGGACCGGGGAGGCCCCCCCTGAGATCAGGCCCCCCGAAGGACAGCCCAGGCGGGCGGGTTGGGATCACCCCGGCTTAGGGACTTGGTGAAGAAAGAGGGGCAATTCAGAACGAGCAAAAGGGGGTAGAGTTAATCCAACGTCTGAATTGTGTTGTGACGACAATCTTTTTGTGCGTGTTGTGAGCAATGACGTGAACGCCTATGAACTGGAGAAATGCAAAGGAAAAGATGGGCGTCGTCTCCTAGGTTACGGCCAATAGGGATCTCCCAATGTTTTCTTTTGTTTCTAGCCCAATGCCAAGCTACTCGCAGCCGAAAGAGAGTTCACACTGTACAAGTCTGAGCGTATGAATGATTGGCTTCCCGTCCGACGGGCCGCTTGCTGGCATTCGGGAAGTCTTGTTGAGCAACAAGAGACAGAGACCACACAAATTCGAAAATCTGCAAAGGAGAGTCACGTCAGTCGCCCTGCATCCGCTCGGATACAACGTCGACGGGCTCAAGTACGTCCGTGCAAGGAGGGAAAGGAAAAAAGTGAAGCGGGTTTAATCAATAGAGATCCAGAAGAAGCCAAGTCCGAGCCGCACCCGGATCTGTGTGTCCCGTCCGTCTGTGTGTGTGTGTGTGTGCCTCGTCTCTATACACGTGGCTGTGACATGGACAGGATGGAGCTGGAACGATTTACATTAATATGCATTTTAATTGAGGCATCTCAAATCTCCTCTGCAACTGAAAAACCCCTCTCCCCTGATAATACAGCATCCCCTCTCCTTGTCTGTTTCCCCCTGTGTGGGAAATGGGAGTTTCGGCAAAGACGCTCGCGTGTTTGTCCCATCCGGCACCGACACAGAGGTTCCTGTTCTCGAGAACAAAGCAAGCAGAGACATGATTATCTCGATATGGAATAGAGAAGCCCGAGCGCGCGAACACAGCAGAAGAAAATGGGTTCATCCCACCATGCAAGTCCATCTTTTTGTGCTAGGTAGTGCCCGCGCAAGTGCAAGTGTAAATTACACGAAAACCAGTGTCTGTACTAGCCAGCCCACCGCCCGGGGAGAAGAAGCCGGCCGCGTGGGAAAGGGGGCCAGAACTGCAAGATGGGGCGGACGCAAGATGATCGTTTAGATTTCGTGAAAAAGGCCAAGAATGCTTCTTTTTTTCCGGTCGGGGAATAATTATAGCATGCATCGCGGGACTGTAAATCTCGACTCTTTTCCCAATCGCTCCATCCTCCCCCCCTTTCTTAGCCCCCAGCTTGATCGGTGCTACCCAGTCATTTCAATATGAGACGATGTGCAGGCTGCCTCTCGGCCGACCGTTGCGATCAGTCTGAGGCCCTGTTTCAGACCGGACGGTCATGAGTGCATGACATTATTATAGGATCTCTGCTATGGTGTGGTATTCGGTGGTGGTGGTGGTGGTGGTGAGGATACAAAAGGCGGCGGTTGTGAACATGGGTTTAAAAAGCTGAGCTGATATGCGCCTCGGCAATGGGAAATGTACCGTTTGTCGAACCTTGTGCAACAAGCCGCATCCATTACGGGACTTGAAGTCGACGGTTACTGAGTCAATCGGGCTGCCTCTGGTCCTCCCGAGTCAGGCCGGACGGTAGAACAGAGTCATTCTCCAAAAGCCATGGGCTTGGTTGATGAAAAAAGTCTGGGCCCCTGAGAAATGAGTCGTGGTTTACGCAAGTCATGGAAGCGAGAAGGGAGCATGGGTGCCGCGGGATCTGGGAGGCAAGATGCACAGCGGCAACATATGCACAACATAATATTCATAGATGTTCCCAGACACGCATATTCCTATCTTAGTTGAAGCCGACACAAGAGGCTCACACAACCATGGTCTGTGTCCACGCCAGCATCCCATATCCGACCCACCAGGAGACCTATACTCGCACTGTCAGAGTGCTAGAGAGCTCACCTCAGCTTCTGTCGTCGTTGCATACCCGTGACGCCGCAAGTACCTCGCAGCCTCTACAACACAAGGCACCACAGCAAAGCATCCAATCCCATCAGCCACGAGAGGATTTACTGGCAGTGGATCACGGAAAATGCAAATTGTAGCTTCTTTCTTTAGATCGCTAGCGCAGGTCACCACCCAAGAAAAGGAGCCTCGAGGCCAGCCTCCGCCCTCCACCTCGACTCTCTTTTTTTTACAAGGGGGGACCCCCCCCCCCCCACAAAGGAGAAAAGCGCCTAGCAACCTCGATGACGGGACACAGCAGCAAGACAAGGCGAGTTGCCTGCCTACCCATGATTGTTGTTAACTCGCTTGTCGAATGGGGCTTCTGTGCATCCATCGGCCAACCGATCTCCGTGACATGCCAGAGGTTGTCAACCGCGATAGATGTCTCTGTCGTCCCTGCCAGGAACCAGCCTGCCTGTCTTCTACCGTACTTTCAAGTTCAGGGGACGGCAGACTCCACAGTGGGCTTTCTGGCAGACATCAGCGCTGAGGGCCCACAGTAAATTGCGCTCTCCAGGGCCATCTGCGCTGCCAGTCGTGGAATACATACTCTTCCAGGGACCACAGTGCCTGGTCCCTGCCGCGTCACACGGTGCACCCCATCTAATCCCATCCACCCCTGGTCCGCGTCCATCCCAGAAAAAAAAAACCGCCTCCACTCGTGCCAGGCCAGGCCAGGCCAGAGGGCAATCCGATTTTATTTCCCACGCAACGGGAACCGCTGTCACCTCCCCAACCACGTCCTCCCCCCCCC